>PVJS01020206.1:0-32865 GCA_004027185.1 Glis glis
TCTACCTCCGCGCTACACCCCCGGCCCTATTTTTTTTTATACTTTATTTTGAAACCGGCCTCACTAAGTAGAGAGAGAGAGAGAGAGAGAAAGAGAGACAGGGAGAGAGAGAGAGAGCTGAGGCTGGCCGCGAACCTGGATCCTCCGGTCTCTGCCTCCCAAAGTACTGGGATTACAAGCGTGCGCCACCACGCCCAGCCACTTTTTTTATTTTTGAGAATCTGTAACACCCTGTTAGGCATTAATGCTAATTAATTTTAAGTTAAAATGATCCCAATAAAAATGCCACCAAGGTCAAATGAACAAAATGTTTTCACCTACAGACCTCATGGCACTCACAGATTTGTGTGGCACACAGACGAGTAAACTACCAGTGGATGTCTAACAAGAATGCCACCTGAGAGCTCAAACAGAGGCCACCTGAGAGCTCAAACAGAGGCCATGGGAACAAAGGTAACCTTGGCAGAAGGAATAACAATTGCTAAGGCAGAAAGGCATGGCAACCATCTTGGACCCTCCCTGGAGGGAGCAGTTGTATTACAGTAGCAGCAGGTGTAACATGAGAAGTTGGCCACCCTTCGCCTCTCAGCCACGTTTTCAGGTTGCCCTTAGATAGAAATGCCTAACGGTTTCTTAAGGGGTAAAGTCCAAATATATTAGTAATTATTCACGCATACTAACAACTCAACTATTTGAAAAAGTCACGCACATAAATTGGGAAGGAAAATAAGACCGTTATTTTACTCAAAAATAACCATGATTATTTGCTAATGAGGTGGCTTTCCTGTTGGCCCTGCATGACTCCTCAATCCTTGAAACCTGAACGGCTCCTGGCGCCCACATTCCCTATTCCATGAGGATTATCACCGAGTGTTTGCTTTCTATCACAGTAACAGTCAAAAACCCAACTTGGAAATAATATGGCATCAAAGAAAAGAATGTTGTCTGATTGAATTACAAAACTACAGGCTACCTTGAAACTAATAGCCTTCATGGTATCTAAACACATGTCAAAGATCTGTATTTGTTTTTTAGGATGTTAGATAATCCTATCTCACCTCTGTGAGTTTGCCATGGAGCTCTGGGTGCCTTCTAGTGTTGTTTGGAAGTACAGGCTATGATAATTAGGCTTCATTCTAAAAACTATGAGAAGCTCCTACAGGTCTCTTATTGGAGGGAAGGGATGCTTCAGGTATGTGTGTGTGTGTGTGTGTGTGTGTGTGTGTGTGTGTGTGTGTGTGGTGTGTGTGTGTGTGTGTGTGTGTTAAATAATTCTGCTGGGAATGAACTTTAAAAAATTTAAACAAAATAAAACCCTTAAAACTTCAAGAAGACCAGTTCAGTGGGTCAACTGAGGAGTGGTGGAAGAGGGTAGCTGCTCTTGAGTACAGAAGCCAATATAGCAGGGCCACCCCCACTCCTGGCCCTCAGAGAGGTCCCCTGCAGAAAACTCCCCTCCGCACTGACAGCCTCCTGAGCTCTGCCTGAGGATCGTCTATGTCTGCAGGAAGTGCTTGGTATATAGGCATAATCTTCAAATGAGGAGAGGCAGTGGTACACAGACACCCCAACTTTCTTGTTCTTTGGGTTAACAATTCTGAAGCAGGTTCTAGAAGTGTTCTCAGAAGTGCCCTCGCTAGACCGAGCCAGTTGCCATTAGCAATAATCTGCTTATTAACAGATCCTCTGCTATTTTTCCTTCTTCCCTGTCTACTTTTGTACTCTTTCAAGGTACCTCCTGGGAAAAAAAAAAACTCCCCAATCAATCCTCTACACCCAAGTACTTGTCTTAGGGTTTGCTTTAGGGAGAACACAAACTGAGACAGAAGGAAATCAGAGATCTTAGGGAAGAAGAATGAACTGTAAGAGATGAGTGGCTGGAAGGAGAGGAGCAAGACAGAGAAATCCAGAATGGCCCCTAGACCTGTGGCTGCACAATGGGGTTCTTCTGGGTGACATTCACAAAGCCATTGGTTAAAGGGCTTCAAGCAGGTTGAGTCTTAAGGTAAGACACTCCCTTCAGTCTCAGTGTGAAAAAGACATAGGATGGGGCATATGATGGAATTTTCCATCAAGCAGTTGGATATTCAGTTAAGACAGAAGTCAAGACAGAAGTCTTAGCTAAAGCTATGAGCTGGCAATCAGGTCATGTAAAGTCACTGAAGCCCCAATACCACCAAAGTGCTAGGATATGACTGAAACTGCTAAGGAAATCTATATTACTTTTCAAACAGTGAGGGTGAACAAAGGAAGTTACAGAGGGCCTGAGCCAAAGCAGGGCCACAAAGACAGGTGGGGAGGAATGGGCAAGCCGGAAGGAAGGAAAAAGAGGACAGTGAGAGAGGCAAGTGCTAAAGGAAGGGTCACAAGTGTCAAGTACTGCAGCAAGCTCAAGTTAGACAGCACAGAGAAGGGCAGGCAGGACTGGGCCACGGCCACACCAGGAAAGCTGCAGAGAGTGGCCCAGAGGGAAGAGTGTGGGGAGGACATGCATGGTGGCCTAGAGGCAGTGTGGGATGAACGAACCTCTAGTACTGGCTTTTCCTGGAGCCTGGGGGTGAGCTTGCACCCTTCTATCAAGAAGAAAGGAGCAGCATGTAGCTTCCCAGAGGGTGGTGTTTGAATTCCACTCAGTAGCCTGCAGACTTTTCTTAGGGATCCAAATAGAATATCGGTTTAAAAAAAAAAACTATCAGAGTGGATCTGTTATCAGTTGAGCACTCACAAAAGGCAGAGTGTTACAGAGAAATGGAGAAGAACTAAAGGAAACTTCTGTGGTTCAGGGTTTTGCAGAGTGTCAGGGCAGTTATTGTACAATTGCTGACAACACATGGCAGATCCCAACAGAAAGTACACAGTTTATCCATACATCTCCTTAAGAAGCAGTTAATAGATCTTTGTAAAGTTCTTGACAGTAAGCATCCTGAGTGACATTAGCTCTCCGTCAACTGTCCTCATGATAAGACATTAAGATGCCTTTCATACAAACAGTGCTAGAGACACTGAGGCCTATGATTTTCTCTATACAGTGGCGTGGATTCCTAAATACAATTCAGATTCTTGGAGGGCTTTCCAGTTGCATTTCATTCCTACACCAATCCTGTGATACAGACAGTGCAATTGCCTTTCAATTTGTTATAGAGCTGTAATGCACATATCATAAATTTGTAATTTAAAAGTATACAAATGGGTGTTTTTCTTATATTTAGTTATATAGTCATCACTATCTAATTCCATAACACTTTTGACACTCTAAAGAGATACCCTATTAGCACTTATTTCCCATTTCTCTCCCATCTCCTATGCTCAGCCTCTGGCAACATTCAATCAGTTCTCTCTATCTATGGAGTGGCCTATTCTGGATATTTTGTGCAAGAAGAATCAGAACATGTGGCCTTCTGTGACTGGCTTATTTCACTTAGCATAACATTTTCAAGTTTCATATATGTTGTAACATGGATCAGTACTTCATTTTTTTATTGTTTAATTACATCCCATTGCATGGATGGACCACATTTTGTATATCCATTCATCAGTTGATGGGCATCTGGATCATTTCTACCTTGGGGCTTTAATGAATAATGCCTCTATGAACACTCATGTATGAGTTTGTTTGGACATATGTTTTTAATTTTCTTGGGTATAGACCTAGAGATAGAATTATTGGATCATAAAGTTTAACTTCTTGAGGAACTGCCAAACTTGTTTCCATAGCAATGATATCATTTTTACATACCCACTGCATGTATAAAGGTTCCAAGTTTTCTGTATTCTCACCAACACTTGTCATTCTTCACTGGTTTGATTAAGGGAAGATTTTTTTAGACCCATTTCAAAGACAAAGAAATATGGGCCTACACAGCAATTAACCAGAAAAAGCCAGTACTTAAATATTATTATCATTATTTTTTTTTGGTACTGGAGGTTGAACCCAGAAGCACTCTACCTCCTAGCTACACCCCCAGCCCTATTTTATTTTTTATTTTGAAACAGGGTCTTGCTAAGTTGCTGAAGTACCTCACTAAATTGCTGAGGCTGGCCTTGATCTTGTAACCCTCCTATCTCAGCCTCCCAAGTACTGGGATTACAGGTGTGTACCACCATGCCTGGATTTAAATATTAATTTTAAATTCTTAGGTCAGCTTTCTTTCTGTGATATTACAAAGTCATTTGGAAACCATATCAACACCAAGGTGTTATAAAGGCATTGAATGCTGCCCCAAAAACTCAGGTGCAATAATTTGGGGAAGGGAAGTGATGTAGACTTACATCATACATACATGCACAGGCGCACGCGTGCGCGCACACACACACACACACACACACACACACACATTGGTGCACTCTATTCATTATATTACTGGTTTACCGATGCACCAATGTATTAATGAGAAGCTTCCAAAGAAGTTTAACTTATTATTTAAAAGAAGACAATGTATTAGTTTTAAAGGCAGACATTTTGTAGTCCTCAGATTGATCTCTGATGTGATTCTAGGTGGTGGTTCACTAACTCTGGATACCTCTACTTGTTTCATCACATCGGAGTTATTTTAGAAAGAAGCACAGTCTGGTCTCAAGCTGGCACATCCAATTCTGCAAAATGCTTCTTAATTTGTTCCAAAGAGGAACACTATATCTTTGAATTTGCTTATAGTATAGGTCCTTAGACAAATACATATTTGGAATTTGGCTATCATTTGATTATTATGAAGCCAAATTTGTCAACATTGGAAATGCTGTCATACAAGGTTATATGAATAGAACAACAAAATCATCAGTGCTGGACCCCAAAATTAGTTGCTGAAATTTTTTCAAATGCAAATAATATAAACACATTTGGAGTGCCATAACCACACCCCCTCACTTGCCATAGGAAATTAAATAGATTTTCTCATATAAAGCAATAGAAAAGTATGAATGCAATCTGTCAGAATCCTTACATGAATCAGAATTTGAAATCTGGAAGAAATTCACAATCAACCCCATGAGAAGATGGCTGAGACTGAATTTTGAGAAAGTATTCTTCCTCCATGTAAATAAAAACATCACAATATGGAAAATAAAGGCATGAAATAAACATGGATTTATCCATTTCAGATACTTATTCTTCATGTCCCATATTGACATGATCATGGTGAATGTTTAGAATACACCTCAGAATTATTTACAGCAAGGCTGTGATGATTTTGATGATAATGCCACAGATATATAATATTATGGAGTGTTTTGTTGAGCTTAAATTTAAAATAATTCTTATAAGTAATGATCTATAGTATTCAAGTATATGCAGGTAGACCAGTAGGCTATTTAGAAATATTAGCAAATTGGCAAATATGTGTTTTATTTGTATTTTTTGTCTGATATTAATATATCAGACAATAGCCCTAGGTATTACATGTGAAGAAATGTTACAGAATATACCATTGTCACCATTTAAAAGAAAGATTTTTAATTACCCATAATTAAAAAATGTTCTACTAAAGTTAGATAAAATACCTAGTACCAAAAGTAAAATAAGACCTTGAGAGTTTATATAGACTGCTTAGCAGAGAAAATCTGTATTCTCTAGGAAAGCTGTATTTCTCTAAGAATGTTGTGCTTTTTGTTCAAACCATAATTTCTAGAATGATACACATAGAATGGGTGAGAGGGGAAGGGAGTATCAACCTAGTCAGCCATACAAACCAGACTAATCTGGGGATCAGTGGGGCCTCAGACCAACTAGCACTCACAAGTCCTTCCATGTCTCCAGACTCAAATGAGGCAGGTGGAAATCTTGCCTTGTTGTCCCTGCTTTCCAAGTATAAAAACCATCATATATAAGACTACCTGACTCTCCTTTGGTGTTGCTATTAAATGAGCAATAATACAACCACCTTACTATGCCTAGTATACCTTAGTGTTAGTTAGATTTCCATTGCCATGACAAAATACCTAAGAAAATCAACTTAAGGAGGAAAAGCCGATTTTGGCTCATCATTTCAGATATTTCAGTACATGGTCAACTGGCTCCATTGTTTCTGAGCCTGTGGTAAGGCAGAACCTGGTGGGAGGGTGTGGAAGCAAAGCTGCTCTGCTCATGGTGTCCAGGAGTGAGGGAAAGAGAGAGGGAGAGGAAGAGGGAAAGAACGAGAGAAAGAGAGAGAGAAAGAGAGAGAGAAGGAAGGAAGAAGGAAGGGGCCAGGGACAAGATATAATCTCCTAAGGACAAAACGCCAAGGACCCACTCCCTTCAACTATGCTCTAATTCCTGCAGTTTCCACCATTGCCCAATAGTCCATTCAAAGTATGAATCCGTCAGTGGATTAATCCACTGATAAATGGATCCAAAATTTCTGAGCAGTTCCACCTCTGAGCATTGCTGCACTGGGAACCAAGCCTTCAACACGTGAGCCTCTGGGGAACAGTCTAGCTCCAAGCCATAGCGGCCTTCTTTTCTAATATGTGTACTGTAAATAAGATAATGGGTGGATTATTAACCAACAGAATATGGGAGAAAAGAGACATGACTTGCTGCAAGGTATAAATACTGTGTAACACTGGAAAAGCGCTTGTCTTCCTTTTCCCCGACTCTAACCCACAAATACCTATGAATATACATGATCGGAATACTGGTAATTGTAATTCACCAGATAAACACATTTTATAAAATTGGAAATAGAATTCACATGACAGTTACTCTTCCCTGAAAGGCATAATCACAAGCCTTTAGTGCATTTATGCAACCTTAGTGCAGAACTATTTCTTTGCTCTTTATAACAGGAAGTGAAGTTCAAATTTAGCTCACACTTTTACATGTATTTTCCACCACTCTGCTAGGCTCCTTTGCATTAAAATGCTAGGTGCATGGATTTTCATTTATTTAAAAATAACATAATTTTATATACCACCAGTTAATGTCATTTTTATTAATTTTGAAAGGTCACTTCTAAAAATCCAGTGCTGTCTTTATTATTCTCTCTTGCCTGCACCATCAATCCTAGATGACACAATGGTCAAGAAGCATGTGCCGATGCCCCCAGCAAAGCAGAGGCAACAACTGCTGCATGTTTGTGTATGAGTGTGCCTGTGTGAGATGGTGTACTTCTTGATATTTCAGTTAAAAAAGAAAAGAGTTATTACTGGAAGAAGATCAAAATATTTTTGTGCTTCCATGTATTTCTTTCACTGATCAGCATTGTTTTTATTTTGAATTACCTTTACTATGTTTACAATTTCTAAAGATTATATCCATATAATTTTGGTTCTAAAATTAGAAGCACTAGACAAATTTTAAAGTAATTTTTAGGAAGTGCTTCTATGATTCCATAAAAAGTACATATATATATATATATGTACATATATATATATATGGGGAAGGGGGGAAGGGGGAGGGAGCCGGAGGAAAGCCCACCAAGTGCTGTGTGCATATATGTCACTATCACTATGAACTACATTAAGATGTGAGACAATAATGCATCAATAAAAGTATAAAAAATAAAATATATACACATGAATATAAATGATGCAATTGACTTATGAATACAGTTCCAATATCAATATTTGTTGATATTTGCATTTAGACAAATGAATAAGATGAAAGCAAAATAACACAGGCAAATCTCATAACGTCACTCATTTGTCAATGAGTAAACAGCTGCTTTTCTGAATAGAATAATGGTTTTCAAATACAAGAGGAATATTTTCAGCTTCTTGTGGTATTCACAATGTTTTCCATATGGAAATGACACAATTTTAAGTTTAATCTGCTTTGATAGTATTTCTCCATCACTTTCTTAAGTCTGGGTAATCAATAAAATAGTAAACCAAGCCCTGGCTTGTGGAATTTATTGATTTCTGTGGTGCAAACATTCTCACTATAGCAAAGTACATACTACCTATGCTACGTCACTGGGTGTGGAATTGGAAAGAGAGCCAAGCCCACTACTATGTTGTACTTCCACGATACAGGTACAATAGGTTCAAACCCAGAGCATAGATAACAGCAAAATGTAGTGAAATTATTACGAAGTGTGCTGAGAATTTATTGCCTTTCTGTTTAATATAATTTAATAAATTATAAATTTATATAATTTAACTTTTAATGATGGATATGTGTTAACAATCAGCTCACAAAATTTTAAAAATTTTAACAATCAGCTCTCATAAGTTAGTACAAGCTGGCCTTGCTACATATAATGTATAATTTAAAATATTTTTGGAACAGGGTCTAGCTAAGTTGCTAAGAATTTTGCTAAGTTGCTGAGGCTGACCTCGAACCTGCAATCCTCCTGCCTCAGCCTCCCAAGTACTGGAATTACAGGTGTGTACCACTATCCCTGGCTATAATGTGTGTGTGTGACTGTGTAATTTATTCTTAGAAATGAGCAATACAACCCAGAAAAATATGGAATCAAGGAGGTACAAATGCATGTATAGAAAATGACACTGATTTCTGAGAAAAAAAAAGACTCTTATTAATATCATCTCCAAATGGATCCAAATGGCTCAGCTCTGAAGAGCAACCACAGAATGCTCAGCCTACCACCCTTTTCACTTGCTTTACTAAAAGAAGAAAAGTATTATACCTCAATTCTTATTTTTCTAGAGTCTTTACTTTAAAATCCTGTCCAAGGGAGAACATGTAACTGTTGAATAAATTGAGCTTTGAAGCAAGACAGAGCTGTTTAAGAATCCTGGTTTGTGCTGGTATCTAGTACTGGGATGCACTGTGCAGTCTCCCTGCAGGACTGGAGGTCTTGCTGCCCAGGTGCTAGGAATGTTGCCAGCACACAGCCCTCAGCTATCAGCCCTCTCCAGAAATTACCCTTGACCGAGGAAAGCTACTTAAGTGCTTCCACAAGATTCTGCCCCTTCCTGGTTCAGCCTGCATCCAAAGACTGACGGGCATGGGATGGAAAGGCCTAGACTCCTTACACCAACTTGAGACAATTCAAAAGGGCCATATCAGCTTCAGGGGCCCCACAGGGTAAGCAGACTCTCCACGTGGACTGCATCACCACCTGGCCTCTCCCTGTCCTCAGTTCTGTCTCCTCTCCCCTTTTGCAGATGCCGATAGCAAAAGTACTTCCCTATTACCTCCTGCACGGTGCTAGGCTCCATTTCACTGTTTCCTGGGGAACACAACCTACAACTTTTAACAAAGCAATTGTGGAATTAAAAAAAAAAGCAAATAACTTTAAATTTTTTTGCAGAGAGTAAACATTGCTTTTATTAGATTGTATTTACAAAGTTGATGAAAATAGCAATATTATCTAACGTTTCATTTGGATTTTAAATAAGATCATGAAAACTGTGGCACCCGTGATTAGGAGAGGATGATGATAATTTTATTTGAAGGTGGCTTTTATCTGGGAATGGGAGGGCGGTGGCTAATGGAGCCAATGCTTTGCAAGAATATTCACTCTTTATAGAATAATGTGTGCTATATCAGTTTCTAATTTTTACATTCTTACTAATTCAGTACTTTTATTTGTTTCTTGATCATTTTTAGATACCAAAATATGAGCTAAATATAATGTATGTTTTATATAATATCTTTTTTTTATGTTCATTTATTGGTGCATTGTAATTATACATTTTGATATATATAAGAGGTATCACTTCTCAACTCATCCTATGATACCAAAACCAGACAATCATTACAATAAAAGCAAAATTATAGACTGACATATCTTATGAATATGGATACAAAAATCTTCAGTAAGTTATTAGTAAAATGAATCCAACAAAAATTAAAAGAATTATACACCAAGACTAAATGGGATTACCCTAGTAACGCATGGCCTGCTTAACATTTGAAAAACAATTGGTGTAACATATCAATAAAAAGGAACAAATGCTAGCCTTTCCTATTTTTTATGACCCTGACAATTTTGAAGAGCACTGATAAGTTGTGAAACCATCTAGTAGTAATGATGAAAATTACTACCAGTAGATTGGTAACCTCCACAAGAGCAAATATATTCCAAGTACTCAGTATTACCGGAACACAGTAGTTGTTCGATATATGCTTTTATACATATATATAATATATGTATATATATATATATATATATATATATATTTATACAATATATATGTATATATTGTATAAATTATCATTAATGAATATTACTATGTAGTCCACTGAGCAATTTATAAATATTGCTTCATTTAGCCTGATGAAAATTCTAGGAAGTACATATTGTTATCATTTATAATTCTTTTTTACATCTTTAAACACTTAACTTTGTTTTATTATAGAAAATTTTAAACACACAAAAATAAGAGAGACTAGTATAATGAATGTCTACACACCCACTGTTGTAGTAAGCTCAGGACGACAAAGGTAACGCCATATCAAGGTGAATTCAGCAACAGGGATTTATTTCACAGCTCTGGAGGTTGGAAAGTCCAATATCAAGTTTATGGCATACTTTGTTGCCTTATAAGGACTTTCTTTCTGACTTTCAGATGTGGGTAGAGAGACAATGAGAGGAAGAAAGTTCTCTGATGTTTCTTCTTATAAGGGCCTGAATCCCATCATAGCTCCCATCCTCATCACCTCACCTAAACCTAATTACCTTCCAAAGGCAACTGGAAGTTCTAAGTACCATCTCCAAACCCACCACATTGGGGATTAGGATGCCAATATATGATTTTTTTAGAAGACACAAGTCTATAGCAACTGCCCATTACCTAATTATTATCATTTACTGATATTTGCTATCCCATATTATTCAAGGTTTGTATTTGTTGTATTATTTCAAAATATTCAATTATTCCTCAGAAGGAAAGAAAAACACATAGGATGTCTGAAATATGTTTTAAGTATTAATAATAACTAAGCCAGTTGGTTTTGAGATACATGCAGAATTCAAGAGTGTGTTAAGTATAGTACTAAGTTAATAGATATGCTACTTGATAAAAATGATGGAATAAACAGGGTGTTATCTTTAAATAGAAAGTGATAGTAAGACCAAGTCATAAGCATGGATCCTGTCACTTCTAGGGTGACTGCAGTGTCATCCCTAAATTAATCTCCCACTGGCAATACCCACTAGTCTCATTTGACCTGATGTATGCTATGTTAGAGAAATATAGGTAAAGCCCACTACTGCTCACCAACTAACTGATGAGCTGCTAGCCAGGTGCACTCAATAGCCCTGCCCCCCCCCCGAGAAAGAATGACTCTGAGGCACATTCTACAAGGTCCCCAAGCTCCAACAGGATGGAGCTTCAGTTGTCCAACGGTGACAACTTGTTCAATAACACTCCCCACCCCTTTTAGCTGCCTTTCCTTCCTTTTCATCCCCCTCTCCTCCTCTGTCTTGTCATCACATCCTGAGTTAAACACTTGCACATAAATCCTTGTCTCAGGATCTACTTCCAGGGGAAACTCAAATTAAGACAACACATCATTAAAAAAATCAATCTAGTACCTGTGTCTTTCTTATAGAGCAAGTGGGTGTTGTTGACCCAGGTACTCATTAGCTCCCATGCTCCCTTGCTCCCTTGCTCCCTTGCTCAAACCACAACTCTGGCCCTCATAAATACACCATCCCCAAGAAGGCTGAGATGATAGATGCACAGGGCATATGAACACAGTGTCACCAACAGTGAAGTAGGCAGTCCTTCCATTCATTTGTTGCTTAGCCTAAATATAGCAACCTACCCTTCTTTTTCTCCTGGCTTCTTTCCCCTTCGTTCAGTAAATGTGATTCATGACTCTTAATTCTGTCTGTAATCTTTTCCAGCTATGGAATAGCTTTCCTGCTAATATTCTTGAAGAAAGAAAAATTCCAGAATATAGGCTCAGAAGAGATGGTGAGACTACAGTAATGTACTCAACTCATATGAACTAAAAAGGAGTTAGTCTGTAATTATAAATACAACACAAACCCAATCCCCTGAGACACCAGCCAAGCAAGTTTTTAACTTTTACTCATTTAGGAGTGTGTGGTTGTATATGGAGAAAACAATTGATAGCTAGGTTGTGCTTTGAAACCAATCTGTGAGATGTTTTCCATTAGAAAATAAAATCTTCCTTGAAACTCCATTGAATTGTACATAAACAAGTCGAGAAAGCTTTCTTACCACTGACAGATTTATTTTTATTTTTAAAATTTTATTGGTTTTATTTGTTTTTGCTCCTTTGGTCTCCCAATTCAACAGCTTACGAATGGCTTAAATTCTATACATTGAAATTGCTCTCCTCAAAAAATAAATCTGAGCATTTGCAAGAAAAAAGTACAATTTAAAGCCATTGGCTTTGCTCTAAACTATTAACCCTCTAGATATATGCCAAAATCGCTCAGTTGTTCAAACCTAATGGCAGGCTCGGGACTCTGTAGCCCATGTTTTGAATTGACTATTTCCTCATGATGCAGTGATCTAATAACTGCTGCTCAGGTCAGGAGGTAATAAAGCACTCAAGATGAAAGCTTGCCTTGCAAATCTGTTTACTGTGTCTACACAAATTGCACTGTAATACACTTTCTTTGACAGTGTGCTGGGCCAGTATTTCCTCTGGAAGACACTGCAATAGAAACCAGTAATGATTTTCCTAGGAATGTTCCCTAGCCTGATAAAATAACTAAAAATAATTAAGTTTACAAATTCAACCAAATTGAGTTTTTTTATAATTTCATGTTAAATATAGTTTTCTTGGTCTTTGCTAGTAGACTTAAATCTGCAGAATATACTGGTAACTAAAAATAATTATTTACAACTGTGGATGAGATTAAGCAAAAAGTTTAAGACACGCTTATAGGAAAAATTAATCATGGTTAAAATGTGAATTTTTATAGGAAATATAAGATAAAGTATTTGTCAAAATAGTAAAGGAAGACATAACTTGAAAGAAACCTTATATTCAATAAAATCAAAGGTAACCTCCTAATCAAATTGCTTACCGCTAATGTGTCTTCAAATTAAAGCTTTTACATACAGCTAACCTTGGGTGGCTCTTTAGCAATTTTCATCATGTATCAAAGTTTAGTATTATGGAATTTTGAAAAAATTCATGTCAGATGACAAAATATTGTGATACTATTTCTCTACCTCCTGAGCATCATATTCACTTTTATAACCCCATATATTCTATAGGTTTTACACTAGCTACATTAATTACTATCCTTATAACATCTACATCACACTATGCTTAAAACAAAGAAATGAAGAATTTGGATCTCTGAGTTCAAGAATAAATTTAAAAATGGACAATCTGTGTTTAGCATATTGAATACTGTTTTGTCCTATGAGTAGCAAAATCTAAACCAATGATTCCCAACTTTACCAGACGCAAGCCTCCCTTTTCATACAAAATTATTTTGTAAAGTCCACTTATTATGCCAAAATTACATCTTTAAGTAGTAAAGTTCACCTACATACATGATGTGGAAGGTGTCTATGTCCATGTATATCTGCCCAGGACTCACTGCCCCACTGCATGCCCACTCACAGCATCATTCTTCTGCTTGAGGGCTTTCTCTCAGCCTTCCCAGGGGCAGACATAAGGGTTGGGGAATTAATGTCCCAGGATCAGTCCTTAGCCAGCTGATGGACCTAGGAACTCAATAGCCCTGCCCCCCCCCGAGACAGAATGACTCTGAGGCACATTCTACAAGGTCCCCAAGCTCCAACAGGATGGAGCTTCAGTTGTCCAACGGTGACAACTTGTTCAATAACACTCCCCACCCCTTTTAGCTGCCTTTCCTTCCTTTTCATCCCCCCTCTCCTCCTCTGTCTTGTCATCACATCCTGAGTTAAACACTTGCACATAAATCCTTGTCTCAGGATCTACTTCCAGGGGAAACTCAAATTAAGACAACACATCATTAAAAAATCAATCTAGTACCATAAATGTAATATGAAAGTGATATTAAAAGAACAGTGATGGTAATAAAATTCTGTTTTCCACTTGTAAAGACCTCAGTATGGCTGGGCATGGTGTTGCATGCCTATAATCCCAGTACTTGGGAGGCAAAGACAGTAGTATCGCAGGTTTGAGGCCAGCCCTGGCAACTTAGCAAGACCCTGTTTCAAAACAAAAAATAGAAAGGGCTGGGAGTATAGCTCAGTGGTAGAGCACTACTGGGTGCGATATCCAGTAAAACACACACACACACACACACACACACACACACACACACACACACAGACTTGGGTATGTAATGAGGTAAGCGGGCATTTGCTTCCCTATGTAGAATCACCATGAGGAGAATACCAACAAACGCAGACCCTAACAGTCCTCCACACTGGTGACTCAGCCACCACAGGTGGCCCAGCCATTGGTGACATGATTTTATTAGGCACTCCTGGTAAAGTTCTAAGAAAACTAAGTACGGGCATTCCTCAATTTCCAAGGTACTTCAGTATATGTTGAGGGAGGAAAAGACTTTTTTTATGTACCCTGTTGTTTATAAATAGATTTTTATTTACATGACTGTCAGCAAAATATTAAAACATTGTGTGGGATGAGGGACAACTTTCAATGTGCGTGGCCAGCCCACGCACCATATTGTGGCATTGCTATCCTGGCCCACAAAATGCTAGTGACAGCCTGAGTTGTCATTTCCCAAAACCATCCTCACAAACCTCTCCTGAGAGAGTAGTACTAGCCTGTCTGAGAATCACTGGTTGAGACAAGACACATCATTATAGAGGGCAGGACAGTGAAGAGCACAGTGGCTAACATCACGAGCTTTAGACAGCCTTGGTTTTAGTCCCACCTCCACTTTTCACTTAATATAAACCACAAGCAATTTCCTTATTATTCTTTTTGTCAAAGTCCTTATCTGTACAATGGAAAAAAACAGACTTTCTAACTCAAGATTATTTTGAGTATTAAATGGGTAAACCAGAGTACCTGGTACAGAGTGCGAGTTTAGAAATTTTAACTTTTCTGATTATTACATTTCATGGTTAAGTTATTGATTTCTTCCTTCTGACTTAAATCATCCTTCTGGTATAGCCACCAAA
This sequence comes from Glis glis, assembly GCA_004027185.1. Taxonomy (NCBI): domain Eukaryota; kingdom Metazoa; phylum Chordata; class Mammalia; order Rodentia; family Gliridae; genus Glis; species Glis glis. Next base: position 14,965 of record PVJS01020206.1, read on the forward strand.
AGACATACATTGTGCAGTATGTGAAAATCTAGGTCTGGGTGGAGACTCAGTTTCTCAGGCACACTGTGCATTTGCCATTACCTTGTGTGTTCCCTGTTCTTCATACTGCTGCCTAGCCTTGGTCACCTGTTGCTCCTGATAATAATAGCCTCATGAGAGCACGATTGCAAACATATTCTGTACCCCTATGCCAAATTAGGACATCTTATACAGTGTGTGTGTAGGAAAGAAAGGGAAAGAAAGAGTCTTGCTTTAGCCCTCCTTCCCCACTTTGGCTAAATCAAAGAAACACAGGCAGTTAGCTAGATAATTTGAATAACAAATGATATGATGTATAGGAATGTACTGTTGTAAACTGTAAAGTGAAGCCCAGATGTGAAAATGTTTTTGTTCTTGTTATTTATTAATAGCATCATTAGTCACACAGCTGTTAGAAACCCAACTAGGAAAGACACGGAGACGTGGTATCATCCTTTATAAATGAGATGGCAGAGAATCAAGACTAGTTGTTGCCTAAAAAGAAACTAGCAAAGAAGATCAAACCTACAGCTCTGTAAAAAAGGGCTCTTTGAGATGAAGAACTGGCTGGGAAATGGTGACATCACATCAGGCAGAGGAACAGAGGTACCAAATTAAAGGGTCAGCTTTTTAAGGTTACAAAAGTCTCCTTGAATAGGGGACTGCATTGATTGATATGGCCTATAATGGAAACTCAGATAATGAAATAAAACCAACATTTAAGAATTTCAGGCTGAGAAGTCATTGCCATGGCAACCCTCACAGAAGGGAACTTGTGTAGGAAAATAAGATTCACTTGACTACGCCTTAAAATGAAAACCTACACTACAGAGAAACAAATGCAGAATTCCAAAATCGCTTAGTGCTGCAATGCCTCGAGGTAGCACTGAAGTTGCAGGTGTATCGTCTTTTGCTTTAGAAACCATTACTTCTCAAGATCTATGACTCATGGAAAGAAAGTCACCTAGCATTTTACACACACACACACACACACACACACACACACACGTGCGCCTTCCTGGAGATTGAACCCAGGGGCATTATATATCTTAAACTCCCAGCCCTATTTTATTTTTTTTTATTTTGAAACAGGGTCTCACTAAATTGCTAACAGCCTCTGTAAGTTGTTAAGTCTGGCCTCAAACCTGCAATCCTCCTGTCTCAGCCTCCCAAGTATTTGGATTACAGGCATGTGCCCAGCAAACATCACCCAGCTTTGAGGGATCTCTTTTGGCCCTGGGTTGTTCCTACCAGTAAAAACTTATAAATTTTTCCTTTCAGTAAATCATCTTGCATGATACTCATGGAAATTATAGTAACACACAACATTTAAACAATTACCAAAATTTTAGTCTGTCCATAATCACATAAAACCACTAAGTACATATATTATTATACTTGATAGGGAAATACTTTTTAACCTAAGTAACATCTGACTTGTATTCAGATTATGATTATTGTTTTAACAAAAAGATCTATTTTCCAATTACATGGTGTCAACTCAAAGAACGAAAAACTGGGTGCACTCTATTTCATCATTCAATGAGTTTTCTCAAATATCTAATATCATTGATAAATTTAAATCTATGTCTTTGATGCTGATTGCAAAAACTAGAGATCTCTTTGCAATGGCACAGATTAGGTTTCTAATAATGAACCTGGTGGTAGAAGCATTTGCTATTGAGGACTTTAAGATCAGGCTGTAAAAAAAGAGAGAAATAGAGGTTAGAAATAACTTAGAAAAATCCTCATAAAATATTTCCATGCTTCAAACAGAGTAAAGATAACATGATATGTAAGATGGCATCTGCCATCCTTCATATCAGTGCTCAATGATAATTGGTACAATATCAGCCTTTCCTCAAGAGGAACTTTCCCCTCTTGCCTTAACTGCTATACTCACTCCTGAGGCTCCACCAAGACTTTCACCAAATACAATAAAAACTGTCAGAATCAAAATGGAGTCACTTGTGTTACCCTCACAAAAATGAATAAATAAACTGGGAGGTCATGAAGCAAGAGTTCTCATGCACAACTCCCTGATAGTAACTATCACAAAAGACAGAAATGTGACACAAAGGCCACCACAGCCTTTTGGGGGACAGGGAGACTTCTGCAAGGACTTTTGCCTAGTAACTGTTTAACCTTGGACTAGTACCACCCTTGTTATTCATAACTGTAGTTAAGAATTATTGTTTCAAAATATTTTATGTAGTCCTCTTCATTTTACTTTTAAACACTCCCACTTGTTTCAACTTCCTTCAGTATGCTCATAGTTTACTATGGTACATACATTCTCACTCCAATGCTATTCTATTCTCCCAAACACTTGATCATTAGAGAATTTCTGATCATTGCTTAGGTTTACAATACACCATTTCCACTGGTATGTCTTAGGTAAACAACAGTCAAAAGGATATTGTGTGTACATGTAGTTTTAATTTTCTTAGTACACACTATTGTTCCCCAAATCAAAATAATTTAAAGCTTGATTTCACCAGCCTGGTTATTTCTTTCTTGGGGTACAATACATTAGAATGCTGTGATTCTAGCCAGGTGTGGTGGTGCACACTTGTAATCCCAGTACTTGGGAGGTTGAGACCGGAGGATCCAGGTTTGCAGCCAGCCTCAGCTACTTAGTGAGGCCTCCGCAACTTAGTGAGACCCTGTTTCAAAATAAAGAATAAAAAATAGGACTGGGGGTGTAACTCGGAGGTAGAATACCCCTCGGTTCAATCCCCAGTACCACAAAAAGCTATGAATTTTCTTTAAAATTTGTTCCTGTTCTGATGTTTAATACTAACTATTCTGTGGTGTTTTTTTAGTTTACCTGTATTAGAATCAACCATCTCAAGGTTGTTAAGAATGTATATAAAAATAAATTTGTATATATTTGAATTTTTTCCCAGGGAAACTCAAAGATGGAGAAAAATAACTATATTATATTTGGAGTTAAAATGGAAGAAATAAGAAATTTGCAAAAACTAGGTCTAAGAAGCATGAAAGACTGGTGTGCATTTTTTAAAGCTCATTGTGATACTAAAAGGAAAATCATGATTAAAATCCTAAATTTAAATATTCCCTGGTATTAATAAGGCTGCACTAAATAATCATTCATAGAAAAAGAAATGCCAGTGTAAAATGAGCCATTAGCATTACTGATTAATTTTTTTCTTTTAGTGCCTAAAGCAAACATGTGGGCAGATATCACAAAAAGGCCATTACAAACATTGGATACTCTCTAGAGAAAGTGAGAAAGGTAATGATATGTTCTCCCCTAAATTAATAAAATTAATTTTCATAGTAAAAATTGTATCTACAACATATCTAAAACCTAAGTCACTGCATTATTTTTAGATGATCATGTGTGAATATAACATTTCTCTATCCTTTGTTTAAAAATGAAACCCTTTTCAGAAAACTGGGAAGTAAGCACCATTTATTTATACCACACTCTGTGTTCTGTTTCTCTCAACTTCCTTCCATTTCTCCTCCCAGTCTCAGGTGCTCAGTACTTTTATCATCCTCTAATTTATTCTGGCAAATTGAAAAGTAATTTGATAAATTCCTTCATATTAAAGTATTAGAAAATCATCAACTTAGCTCATGAGTATTTGTATTTTAAAGGAAAACTGCAGAGAAAGAACAATCCCTGACTATCATAAATTACTCATTAATTATAAAATTTCAGGAAACTGTGGAAGATATTTAAAAGTGATAGAACTACAGAACACTAGAATAATACACTGAACATGATGAGCTTGTTGGAAGACAACTATTATATTCTTCCTATTTTATAATTTAATAATATGTTGGTACACAGTAGGTCTTATTAGTATTTATTAAGTAAGTAAATAAATAATCATACTATTTGTTTTACCTCTAGTAAAAATGTAAAAAATATATTCCTTTGGTGAAATTTAAATCAAAGCAGGTATCTTCGACACTTCTGCTGTGTCCCTAAAGCCTTTGGTTTAACTTAAGCAAAAAAAAAAATATGATGTCAACCAAATATGCAATTTATTCCTGGACATTTTCCTCTGGCTACTCTTAGGTAGGCAGGGCTGTATGAATATCTATGGCCAATGAAATGTGAACAGAAATGGTATGCATCCTTCTATCGTGAGGTGATAAAAAAGTTCTTTGACTAAGGAGTTTGTGAATTCTAGGTATTACAGATACAAGATGAAAAACCATTCATAAACCACTGACATTTTGAGGTTAGGTGTAGCTGTAGCACAACCTGGCCCATCCAAAACAATGAAGTAGCATACCTCCATTACAAATTGTATCATGCTCTTTTATGGCTTCTTCCTTACATATTTGCTATTCCAGTTTAACTATTCACTCAAAATTTGTTTTTATAACTTTGCTGCCAAAAAACACATATTGGGAGAAACCAGAGTATGAAACTATTTTTATAAGTTAACACAAAAGCAGACACATAGACCAATGGAGCAGAATAGAAGACTCCGGAACAAACCCACACACCTACAGCCAATTGATTTTTGACAAAGGGGCTAAAAACATCCACTGGAAAAAAGATAGCCTCTTCAACAAATGGTGCTGGCAAAACTGGCTAACCATATGCAGAAAAATGGAAATAAACCCCACCTTCTCACCTTGCATAAGAACCAACTCAAGATGGATCAAAGACCTAGAAATCAGACCAGAGACCTTGCAGCTACTTGAAGAGGGCATAGGTCCAACACTTCAACACACAGGCACAGGTAAAGACTTCCTTAACAAGACCCCAAAGGCACAGGAAATTAAAAGGAGGATCAATACATGGGATTGCATTAAACTGAAGAGCTTTTGTGCAGCAAAGGAAACTATCAAGATCCTCAACAGAGAGCCAACAGAATGGGAAAAGATTTTTGCCAGCTACCCCTCTGATAGAGGACTAATATCTAGAATATACAGAGAACTTAAAAAAAATCGCTACTAAAAAAACAAATAACCCAATCAAACAATGGGCAAGTGAGCTAAATAGACACTTCATAGAAGAAGAAATACAAATGGCCAATAAATGTATGAAAAAATGTTCAACATCATTAGCAGTCAGAGAGATGCAAATCAAAACTACCCTGAGATATCACCTAACCCCAATAAGAATGGCAAACATTAAAAACACAAACAACAACAAATGCTGGAGAGGATGTGGAGAAGCAGGAACTCTAATACACTGCTGGTGGAATTGCAAATTAGTGCAACCACTTTGGAAAACAGTGTGGAGGACCCTCAGAAGAATGGGAATGAACCTACCGTATGACCCAGCAATACCACTTTTAGGCATCTACCCAAAAGATCAGAAACCAAACTACCAGACTAATGCATGTGTGTCTATGTTTATAGCTGCACAATTCACAATTGCCAAACTTTGGAACCAGTCAAGGTATCCATCAACAGATGAATGGGTTACAAAACTATGGGATATGTACACAATGGAATTTTATGCAGCCATAAAGAAGAACAAAATTACATCATTTGTAGGGAAATGGAAAGAATTAGAGAACATTATGCTAAGTGAGATTAGTCAGGCACAAAGAGTGAAAAGTCGGATGTTCGCCTTAATATGTGGAAGCTAGAGAGAAGATTTAGAAGGGACTCCAGACAAAGAAGATGAAAACTTTAGATGAACAAAGAAGATGACCTAACTGAGGGAGTTGGGAGGGGGGTGGAGGGAAACACACTGAAGCGCATGAGGTATATATCCAAACTTATAAAACTCAAATCACTGTGCAAAGCACTAAAGGGAGGGAACGGGGAGGGAATGGGGTGGGATTTGAGGGAGGGCTAAATGGGCAATGTGTGCATGTATGATTCTTCTAACCTGACACCTATCAAATGTATAATTACAATGCACCAGTAAATGGATATAAATAAAAAAAATAATAATTAGACTTCAGTTTTAAGGCAGTTACAGGTGGTGATGCAATGGAAACATCAAGAAATGGTGTGGAAGATGTCTAGAGGTCTGGTGTTCAGAATATATATCAAGGCAAGAAAGAGCCCTATCTCCTCAATCGCCAAATCATGAACTATGAAAACAACGTCTGCTAAAAGTATTCCTGTCAAACACTGTAGCTCATGGAGAGTTACATTTCTTCGGTCATCTTAAATGCATTATCTCAACTGCTCCCCATCATAGCTTCATGATTTGGATAGTTCTGTGATAATAGTAGTGATGTGCTGATTCTTTAGGTCTGGAAACTGAGGCTACGAAACTCTGACATTGTTTGCCCATGGTCAACAGTGATAACTGGCAGAAGAAACACGAAGCCGCTATGGTAAAGGGTCTGTGAGAAATTTTCCTTGACATAAATAAGCTTGAGTTTATTTTCCATCTTAATAAACAGACTAATTATACCAACCATCTCTATCCATCTATTGTGGTAAGTATATAGAGCACACACCTACAGTATAAAACATGTTCCACTCATTATTATGTTTCCAAAATTTTCGGCTTCACCCCAAATAATCAGAATTTGGTGAGACTTAGCATTATTATTTATGTAATTGTGGAAAAGAATATAACAAATAAATAGACACCCCCATTTCTTCCTTCAAAAAATAATGAAGGAAGAATTCTTTTTATGAATAAGGGACAAGATATTTAATGACAACTCCAAGCAACCACTCAAGAACAAAGACATTTAACTTCATATTTCAAAGATATTCCCTACTCCATTTTATTTATTAATATTACAATAATTTCAATTCAGCATCACCTACTAATTTTACTCAAGTAACATGTAGTTAATTTTTCAAAATCACTATCAGAGACATTAAGGGAGACTGAATCCAATCTCAAGATGACTAGAGTATTATTATAGCCCATCTACAGACGATTTGATAAAACATGACCTAGTCCATAATTTTTATTCTATCTCTAATGGTAGCAAATAGTACAATAACAGATTGTTTTAAGATGATAGTTAGGGACATTTCCTTTCCCTAGTTAAAGGGTCAGTGTTGATTTTACACTGTTTTGAATGCACATTTTACTTCTTACTTTTTTCTTGGCTTTTAGAAACATATTATTATTGATGTCAGTGAATTCATTAGCAGATTCTCCTCAGATCTCTAAATCCCTATTTTCCTAGTTGGAAACTTATATACATGTCCATTTTCCAAGCACTTCTTCCCCTTGCCTTTTTAAATCAATAAGCCATAGTGACAAAATTTTAATTATTCCCTGAATGTGCACACCTGTTTCGATTTTCCTTACTTTCCTATAAGAACAAAATTAACCAACTCGTTCCATAGTTTACTTTGCTCCATTCTCTTTGAACTTTAGCTTTCTCCTCTGGGACAGAAGGGGGTGTTATATATTGATTCATTTGCAAACAGAAAATTAAAAAAAACCAAAGGTAAAATAAAATATGCCACTCAGTTAATAATTATGCAAAGATTAAGAGGGCTATAAAATGAGCTTGCAAAAAGTTTCCTTATTTCAAGTAAAGTTACTAATATTGCATTGAAAAGGCATTTCATACAGTCAAGCATAAAAAATAAAGAAACCCTCCAGGTTTGTCTAAGTATGTGCGATTCTCAATGTTTTTCTTACAAATAATAAAACCACTATTCGTGTGTACTCCCAAGCAGTGCTGGGTGTACTGCTAAACAGCCTGCTAAGAAGTCAAGTGTTTCACTGTCTCCCTACTCCACAATTTCACTAAGGTTATGCAATCTATGTGGAAAAAAAAAAAACCCAAGGGATTCTTGGCCAAATCAACTTTCTATTAGGTTTTTATGATCTATTATTCTCATAGTTTTATTTTCCTGGTGTAATTGAGATGTGATAAAGGTAACACATGCTCCAAAAGAAAAGCAGGTGGATAAATATCACCAAATCTATCTAGAAAATGGAATTCCTTTCATCTCCATTCACTGTTAAGGAAACATATTAGATCTATATTTTCTGAATTCTCTGTCTAAACTGACACAATTTAGAAGGAATGCGGGATACTCAGCTACACAGTATAAATTTTAGGAAGACTAAAATGAATTTAAAAGAATAAAAACTTTCAGATAGCTGGGCGTGGTGGCGCACGCTTGTAATCCCAGTACTTTGGGAGGCGGAGACCGGAGGATCCGGGTTCACGGCCAGCCTCGCTCTCTCTCTCCCTGTCTCTCTCTCTCTACTTAGTGAGGCCCTCTGCAACTTCATGAGACCTGGTCTCAAAATAAAATATAAAAAATAGGGCCGGGGGTGTAGCGCAGAGGTAGAATGCCCCTGGGTTCAATCCCCAGTACCGGAAAAAAAAACAAAACTTTCAGATAAAAAAATTCACAGAGTAAATTTCTGCAAATGAGTCATTTCTGAAGCCATGTATTTATATATGTGCATGTACACTCATACATGTAGATATTAAACTGAGCTCTGAACATGCATAAACATATTACCAATATACAATAAATGCACAATATTATAATAAACTCAGCAATTTCTATTTTCCTTCTTTAAATCTGTCGGCCATTTCCATCATCTTTACTTTCTTCAAAAAAAAAAAAAAGAAAGAAAAGGCAAAATGGAGAGAAGAAAGTAGATGAGATAACTCCAGTTTGGGGGTTATATAGTTTCAAATACTAAAATATCATGAACAATTTAGCAAATATTTAAAGCATACCAAAGAATAGAGTCCTGATAACCAAAAAGGCTACATAACTTACTAAGATCCTTAAACTTGATTTTCAGAATTTTGGGAATGATTTCCTACCATAATAACAATAAGAAATAAGGAACACAAAAGTACTTACAACTGATCGGATGTTATTTTCTTTCACCAGCTTCAGAGATGATTTATAGCAATTTGCAAGGTCTTCCTTGTGGGAACCATTAATATGGCCCCTGGCTATTGGCCCTACAGTATGGATGACATCTGTAAATGCAAAAGGAAGAAAAAATAGAGTAAGCAAGGCATTTTTCACTTTTTACATAATTGGTGCTTTATTTATTTTAGGTATTTGTGTTGAGGCCCAGAGACAGGCAAGCTAAGAAATATTGATGATGTAAATGCTTCTTTGGTAAAAATGTTTTAGGAAGCACAGCCTCCTAAAGTAGGCAATTTCCCAGGAAGGTGATAATTGTGAAAAGGAATTCCCTACCAGTGAATTGTTCCATCGTTATTGGTCAAATCCAAGTGAGACAGATTATAGTATAAGATGTGCATAATTGGCACCCTGGCAAAAGACAAATCCTTGGTGGGAAATAAACTGAGAAATAATTGCTCACAAATTGAACATCTGAATTGATATGGGAAGAAAGAACCAGTGCTAAACATAACTTTCCTTGTAAATAAGACAAGTTCAGACACTGCACATAAAAAACAAAAGCAAGTTACTAAAAAAATGCCAGGAGAATTTATAACAATCATAATAATCCTAAAAAGAATAACTTCAAAATATTCCTGTCAATTTTAAAGTGAACCCCATCAATCTTCACACACATAAGATGTACATATTTTAATAGGTTATTAATCACCTATTTTAATGTATTAAAACTCCCACAAAGTCATCTATACTTTCCAACCTCTATTTGTATTTTAAAATACAAAGTTTGAGTTTTCTTTCACATATAAAACCCAGCCATTGTGCTATTCTCTTAATCTCTACACATAACAAACTTTTTGGGGGGATGGTTTGGGATTGAACCTAGAGCCTTGTGCATGTTTTGCATATATATACCACTGAGCTATACCCCCAGTTCCCACCTACATGATATTTTAAATATAGAAGCATAACAGAATAGGACCATCCTCACTTTAAAGTCAAGAAAGATTAGAAGAAAGAACCAAAATTTTAATCCAAATTACTTAAAATACCTTGTAACTCTTATTTCTTAATCATATATGTGAATTAAATAATTAGGTCATTTAATTGATGTAAGTCACAAAAACTAATCAACTTTGATGAAAAAGATAAATTTCAGTCTATATTACTGGAATATTATAGTGAAATGAAATTATTGGTGTTGGCTAATCAGTACCACTCAATTTTAAAAAGGACAAGAATAAGAATCCATTACAAAAATAAGGATATGGTACAATTTAAAATTGGACATAACAGATCTATAGTAATAAAATCAGCATGGTATTGGCACAAAAACAGACACATAGACCAGTGGAATAGAATAGAAGATACAGAAACAAGTTCACAAACCTGTAGTCAATTGATTTTCGACAAAGGTGCTAAACACATACATTGGAGAAAGAACAGTCTTTTCAACAAATGGTGCTGGGAAAACTGGTTATCTACCTGTAGAAAAATGGAACTAAATCCTTACCTCTCACCCTGCACAAGAGTCAACTCGAGATGGATCAAAGACTTGGAAGTTAGACCAGGGTCTGTGAAATTATTAGAAGAAGGCATAGGTTCAACACTCCGACATATAGGCACAGGTAGAAACTTCCTCAACAAGATCTCCAAAGCACAGGAAATTAAAACAAGAATTAATAAGTGGGATAGCATTAAACTACAAAGCTTCTGTTCATCAAAGGAAACTATCAAGAGCCTAAAGAGAAAGCCTACGGAATGGGAGAAGATCTTTGCAAGTTATCCCTCTGACAGAGGTCTAATATCTAGGATATACAAAGAACTTAAAAGACTTTACACTAAGAAAACAAAACAATCCGATCAACAAGTGGGCAACTGAAATGAATAGACACTTCACGAAAGAAGAGATACAAATGGCCAATAGATACATGAAAAAATGTTCAACATCATTAGCAATCAGGGAGATACAAATAAAAACTACTCTAAGATTTCATCTAACCCCAATTAGAATGGCAATCATTAAGAAGTCAAACAACAAGTGTTGGTGAGGATGTGGGGAAATTGGGACTCTTCTACACTGTTGGTGGGATTGCAAACTAGTTCAACCACTATGAAGATCAGTGTTGGGATTCCTCAGAAAACTGGGAATGGATCCACCATATGATCCAGCTATACCACTACTGGATTGAAAAGGTATTGAAACCAGAAGAATGTAGTAATATATGCATATCCATGTTCATAGCAGCACAATTCACAATAGCCAAATTATGGAATCACCTAGGTGTTCATCAATAGATGAGTGGATTACAAAATTGTGGGAAATACACACAATGGAATTCTACTCAGCAATAAAGAAGAACAAAATACCATCATTTGCAAGAAAAAGGATCTGGAGAATATTATGTTAAGTGAGATCAGCCAATCACAAAAAAAGAAGGGACATATGTTTTCATTAATATGTGTGACCTAGGGAATAGGTGGGGACACACAAGGGACTCCAGCTGATAATGGAGAACCCTCAGTGGGGTGAGGGAAGTGATACAAGGGAAGGGGAAGGGCAAGAAAGAAGTGAATCAGTGGAATTGATTCATATCAATCATAAACAATGTGTACATGTGAGAATATACCAACACCATTCTCAGTACTTCATATGGGTGGGGGGAGGTGGGGGGGACACTGAGCTGTGTGCATGTATGTTAACATCAAATAGATATTCATTGTGATGTGAGACTCCAACACACCAATAAAAGCATGTTAAAAAAATTGGACATGAATTTTGAATAGCAACACATAAATCAATGAGGGAACAAAAATATTCATTGGTCACCTGCTAAATGTTGAGACTCCTATCTGATATTTGAGAAAAGTCCCAAAGCATTGGTTTCAACAATTAATTCTGAAACAATATTTAAACTCCTGCCAGACAATATTGAAGATGATGCTGTGTGATCAGAGTAGGGAGGAACACTTCACTACTGAATTTGTGTAGATGTTATTTCACCAATAAGCCTGGTTCTCATTGTACTAAGAGCTACTACAATATAGAAATGGAGGGTAAAGGGAAATTAGGTCATTCTTAAAATACAGCACACAGTGATTTTTTTTGTAATGAAAGTAACAAGTAAGAGTTGTATATATCCAAGCAATACCCACTTTGTACCCCATGCAATGAATTTTCATATAAATACATTGTTAGTGTCTATTATTAAACAAATGCTAGAATCCATGAAGAAAAAATATTGTGCTTGGCTTTACTTTATTTCACCCCTTGTGGCTAATTGTTGTTTGTAACCAGCTATGTTATTACAAATCCTCTGGTGAATACAAATGAGAGAAAAGAATCAGAGGATCATAGGATTCTATATGGCAGGATTTCCCAAAGTGAGTGCAGAAAAGTATGGGTTTGAAGGCCAATTAAACTTGGGAATCACTGGGTGAAATAAAGTCAAACCAGTTGCCTCAGTGTGGGACTTCTCTGGGCATTTAGTATCCCCTAAAGAGTTGTAAATCTAAGCCGGGCGTGGTGGAGTACGCTTGTAATCCCAGTACTTGGGAGGCGAAGACGGGAGGACCCGGGTTCGCGGCCAGCCTCAGCTACTTAGTGAGGCCCTCCGCAACTTCATGAGACCCGGTTTCAAAATAAAGGATAAAAAAAAAAATAGGGCCAGGGGTCTAGCTCTGAGGTAGAATGCCCCTAGGTTCAATCCCCAGTACCGTAAAAAATAAATAAATAAATAAATAAATAAATAAATAAATAAAAGATAAAAGAATTGTAAATCTTCAAGAGGGAACATAGGATGTTCTTTTTCCCAAATACATTTGACTGTTGAAAACTGTGTTTTGTAAAGCAGCTCACAGGACTGATTTTCCAGGAATTAACCTTTGGGACATGTTCCAGGGCCATTTGGTACCCTCATTCTTGTTGCTGAAGTTGAAGTCTATGTCACTTTTTTTCTCCTTCCCCATTGCCTCTCTACACCAAACACTTAATACACAAAGGAACAATGGGACATGACGATGACCCTCCTATTTTGTGGACGGAGAAGTTCTAGAATAAGTGCCACTTATCTGGGATCATAAAAGATCGTCCACCTGAGCAAAGTAAAGAAAAGGCTTAGAGGCATTAATGGGAAGGCAGGCGGTGGGGAGGAGCCCTAAGAGCAGGAACTAGTGACATAATAAAAATCTTTCCCTTTGCTTCCCCTTTAGCCATCACTGTCTACATAACTTAAATAGACTTTATGAAAAACTATTCCTTGTATTTCTTTAGTTCTTTTCATTTAAAGGTCTGGGGACAAATAGCCAATAAGTGAGCCTCTTCACCATCAAAATATCGACCTCTGTATTTTATGCTCTATATTAAATTTACAGCATCCAAGATCAAGTGTTTTTATCGACCAACGCAATGACCTCTCAGATCCACAAAGCTGGAAGTGAATCAATATGAGGCTTGAAAGAAAATTTCTTCCATTATTATAATTGTTTATAATACTTATGAGGGACTGTTCCACATTGAGTTCCTCTTTTTCCTGTTATAAAATCTGCTCAGGAGGCCTGCCTTCTAGTTCCAGCTCTAAGTCATCAAGTGCCCAGAGGAGGCCATCATTTTATTGGTCCCTGACCTGGTGGTTTCCATATCTGTAAAGCAAATGAACTGCTTAGGTAATCCTGTCCTCTTCTCTGTGTTGTATGGAATCATTAATATTTAACCTCATAATGGAGACAAAGGAGTACAGGATGATATCAGCACAATCAAAAAGACCTTGAATGTGATTAAGCAGCTTGAAAGATTTTTTGATTATAAGGTTCTTTTTCTTTCCAAAAAAATCCTAGAGACTAGTCCACAACACTAGCTTCAAAATACAATGATTGAGTACATCAGGGACACATTAATATTATAATTTCAATGATACTTTCTATTAACTTACATTTTGTTAAACAGAACAATATCTTCAGAGTGGTCAGAAATCTGTGAGATCCACATATGCAAAATTCTTGGACAATGCTTTATCTTGTGAATTTGAATCCCTTGGTAACGATATTGCAAATAGAAGTTTTAAAGTCAATGTCTGGTTCATGGGAAAGCTAGGGAAATGGTAGCTATCATCATTCCTGGGAGCAGCAGAAGCCACAGCCTCCAAGAGATCTCTGGCACACAGGCAGGAATGACAGGTAGTTATCATCCCTTCTCTGTTGTGAAAAGAACACTAGTCTACAAGTATTAAATCTGACCATAATTCAGAAGTCCCAGATCTGTCAGTACGCAGCTGCGTGATTTTGGTCAAGTTGCTCTCTTCTTTGGGTTTCAATCTTCAAAGTTAAAAGGAGTTGAGTAAGAATAATATTCTTTGCAGCTCTCAAATGCATTTCCTGCTCTACATGCCCATCAGGAATTGCCCAATAGATTCTAAGTAGTCAAACTCATTCTTGTCCAGATACATGAGCATCAGTCATGGTTCAAGTTTCTCAAACCATTTTTACAAGGAAGTGAAAATTGACACTATCCCCAGAGAGTAATTTAACCACACTTCTCAAAGCACAAATGTAAAATCTTTCAATCTGGTAGGTCGATTTCTAAGAATTTAGCTTATGGATAATATGCTTCCTAATATGCAAAACAGTATTTATACAGGTCAATCATGACAACATTGTATTTAATAAACAAACTACATGTCTACCAATAGGGGGCTAGTTAAATAATAGTTCATGTATACAATGAAATATTATGCTTCTGTAAAATAAAGTCTTAATATGTAGATATGAGAAGATATTGAAGATATTATACAAAGTGCAAAGTAACAACAACAAAAGATACAAAAATGTATCTTTAGCTACCATTAGAATAAAAAAATTTTCACAGAGTAGGAAAGAATACATGCTTGTTTTAGCTAATACATTCATAAAACAACTTTGGAAAAATAAACAATCAATAATAGTGGTTTTCTATTAGGGGAATTATGGGATCTAAAATAATGAGACAAATACAGGAAAGAGAATTTTCCCTGTATACTTGTTATACTTTTTATGCTCAAGGTATATGAATGCATTATGATTTCAAAAATTAAATAAAGCATTAAAACAAAAGGTATATGGTTTATGAAACCATATTCCTAGATCCTATTTACCATTTGCCTATAGCATATATAAATGCTTAATTTGTATTTCAAATTTGTGTTTTTATCACTATAATATGACTCCTAACCAAAAAAATAGATATAACTCCAAGGAATTTAAAAGAATGACTCTATACATACATCTTTCTTTTATTTTGCTATTCTCGGTAATCTCTATGTATGGAAAAATTGCTTTCAGATAAACATAGGGTTTAAATGGTGGATAAAAGGACATTTTTTCCTACATGACTAATGTCTATCTTTAAAGTTTTACTGTAACTTTAAGATGTAAACTAAGTAATGTAGTATAAGAAAATACTTTAAAAATATTTCATCATATCAGGCATGGTGGCGCATACTTGTAATCTCAGTACTTGGGAGGCTGATACAGGAGGATCGCAGATTCATGGCCAGCTTCAGCAACTTAGTAAGGTCCTCCAGAATTTAGTGAGACCCTGTTTCAAAATAAAAAATAAAATAAAGTTTGGAACGTACCTCAGAGGTAGAATGCCCCTTGGTTCAATCCCCAGTACCAAAAAACAAAACCAAAAAAGAAAAGGAAAATTCAACAACCAAATAATTTTGAATACTTGTCAAGAATTTTAAAAGATGAAAATAATAATATGGAAAACACTATGGAACAAATGGAAAAATTTAATCTACTCCTCCTTGTTCAAGAAACCCAGAGGGGCTGAATAGTGTGCCCAACATTATAGATCAATGTGGAAAAATAGAATATCACAATAACAATAAATTGACTACTTACTGAAGGAAATGGTATACATTTATATATATAAATGTTGGTATGCTTATCATGAATCCCAGTACTTTACCCTCTTATTTGCATACATGCCATTTCCAGTTAGCTACAGCTATGCAACAAATTAAAACATAGTGGCTTAACACAACAACCGCCATTTTATTATTCTGTAAGTTTTTTTGTGTGTCCTAAATTCTGAAAGGGCTTGGCTGGGGGTTTGGTTTAGGGTCTCTCCTACATTATAATCAGAGATGGCTGGCACTGGAGCAGAGGGGCACTGTCACAACTAAGGGTTGGACATGAGTCTTTCTCTCTGTGGTAGTTTCAGGGACTCTACTTGAGCTAATTTGTTTTTGCTCACAGCATGGCAATCTCAGAAAAGTTTTGCTTAAATGAGTGCTAAGGCATCCAAAAGCAAGTATACTGACAGTGATGCCTTTCATTACTCAGCCTTGGGAGTTACACAGCATCACAACAGATATATTCTACTGATTGCAATGATCACAACAATTCCACCTGTTTCACAGACCCTACCTCTTCATGAAGTGTTTGTGGACATATGCTTGGGGCCTTTATTTAAATTTTTTTTGGTAAGCATGGTAGCAGGTATATATAAAATCATAAAAAAGACTAATATGATTATTACCAGTATAGAGTGCTCAAACTTATTATCTTAATAAGTCAACTGCTGATTTAATAAAAAAACAGAGCTAGACAAAGATTGGAATGTGAGATAAATACATGTATTCATTGTAAACACAATCTAATTTGGAGATTGTGTAATTGTAGCTCCTAGATAGAATTGTCTGGCTCAGCACTAGTTTTGCTGCTTCTTTTATCTTATAATCTGGCAGGAACTTGTGGACAAAGGAAAGGTCAGGCAAGGCTGTTACAGAATCAGCATCATAACTCCCTGGGAGCAGGAAAGGTGATACTGCTTCCCCAAAGTGCCCACTTCTGCATTCGAGAAAGGAAAAACAGCCTTTGCGCAATGAAGCCCTTTCTTAAATCACTCAGAAAAGCCGAGAAAACAGAAATGCAATTTGTACATTTAATCAACATTTCAAATGCAACCCCTTGAAGAGGTCTGGAAAATGAGATGGCAGGCCCTTTTGTGCCTCATCAGACTAAAGTGTGGCAAGACAAATGGAATGTGTTTTTGCTCATCTATTTCTGAAATCAATCAGTGGGTAAATCAGCTCTTTTGTTTTGAAGCTATAACCACCACCTTGCACTCCCCCACCTCTATTTATCCTGGGAAATTAGTCTGAACTACACAGAAAGGGAGCATGGAATAGAAGAAGGTTTTCTTTGTAGGGGGATCAGGGGAGAGCCCGTCTTCATTTCCAAAAGTGTAAATTGAAAAATGTGTGATAGGAATGCCAAATAAATATTGAAAGCAGAACTATTTACACAGATCCAATCAGACTTATCCTTGACAAAACAAATGCAGCAAAAACATTCTGTGAAAAAATATTAGCATAATGAATTTTAAAACAAATGAGAGAGCACGTATAGGTGGCTCTCATCGTTTTCCATTCGAGAAGCCACTGTGTTATATTCAAACTGTTAATGAACAGTCAGACCAAGTATAGAATCAATTACATGTTGCTTTCATTCACTCCACTCTTGTATTCATAAGCATAATCGGTCCATCTAACAGACTGCATAATGATGCAGTGTCCTATCAATCATATTCAAATTGCATGAATTTTAAGGAGAAAACCAATACATGGAATTAAATTGATTTTTCTTTTCTAGAGATACAACCACAAAACCAAGCACTAAAGATACTATTTGTAAATCTTATTGACCAATTTATATGATAAGCACCACCAATCTGTGACCTGAAAGAGAATACTTGAAGTTCAGTTAACAGGAAATTGAATTACCACCTGATTGCATTACAAAGCAAATGCCATCTTTTCTTTCCAAATCGGTCAATGTTTTCATATACATGTTTTCAAAGCTTGTTTTTATTATATTTCAAGAAACAATCAATTGTCCATAAGATGTTCCTTTTCAATCTGCAGCACACATCAGTTCCAATGTGCTTCAACTGCTGCCCTGCAGCGTATTTCTGAGTTTGGATTACTATCTCACACATTTCTTTAGGTGCATGATGGGTTTCTTTCCATGTCCAGACAGACTACAGTCATCCGAATTTTTGCATGAGTATGGAATAAACTAGTGTTCACAGTGTTATTTCCTTTTTTTTTTTTTTTTTTTTTT
>PVJS01020207.1:0-20244 GCA_004027185.1 Glis glis
AAAAAAAAAAAAAAAAAAAGGACCTGCAGGGGATGAGGATGCTCCCTGAGCCTGTCCCTAGCAGGAAGTTGTTGCCACCACCAGGTCTGAAGGTGGGTGGGGAGAGCTCTGGTTATAAAACCCAGAGTGAGTTGCAGCCATGGAAAAAGGACCACTGTTCCCACCCCAAAATAATAAGAATGGGAGGTCATGGATACTTTAATCGGCTCGGTTTATACAATGTATACATATTTAAAGTATATTGTATATAATTGTATTAAAACATATATTAAATATATTTAAATATATTATTTAAAATAATTTTTTTTGCCATACCAGGGATTGAACCCAGGGGCATTCTACCTCCGCGCTACACCCCCGGCCCTAATTTTCTTTATACTTTATTTTGAAACTGGGTCTCACAAAGTTGCAGAGGGCCTCACTAGGTAGAGAGAGAGAGAGAGAGAGAGAGACAGGGAGAGAGAGAAAGAGAGCTGAGGCTGGCCACGAACCCGGATCCTCCGGTCTCCGCCTCCCAAAGTACTGGGATTACAAGCATGCGCCACCACGCCCGGCTTAAAATAATATATTACATATAATTTTGTCAGTTAAAAATTAATAATAAAAGAAAAGGGGTCTCCCAACAGAACTGTGGTCTCAGGTAGAACCCAGTTGGAAGGAGTTGTAGATTTTTTGCCCTCTTTCTTGCCACCCTCTGATCTCCTGCTACCCCCCCCCCACACACACACACACACCATTGGCCGAAACCAACAAGAAACAGAAGGCAAAAGAATCAGTCTGGGATTCAGAGGTCAGCTCTCTGGGGCCAGGAACCTGGAGGGGCCTGGAGGGGCCAAGAAAGAATGCTCACAAGGAGAACTTCTCACTCTTCATTTGCACATTGAAATGTTGTGAAGAGACCTCTGGCAAATCTGATCTTTCTTCAGATTTGTTTTACTCTGTGTTTTCCTGATCTTTCTGAACTTAAACTTGACCAGTTACATCTATTTCCTACTTGCAACCGGGTCACATATATATATATATATATATATATATATATATATATATATATATATATTGCAACCAGGTGTGTGTGTGTGTGTGTGTGTGTGTGTGTGTGTGTGTGTCTGTGTGTCTGTGTTGCTGCGGATTGAACCCAGGGGCATTTTACCTCCGAGCTACACCCCCAGCCCTATTTTATTTTTTATTTGGAAACAGGGTCTCGCTAAGTTGTTGACAGCCTTGCTAAATTGCTGAGACCGCCTTCCAACCTGTGCTACTCCTGTCTCAGCCTCCCAAGTACAGGCATGCGCCACCATGGCAGGCTCAGATATAATTTCTTAAAGCACAAATCTTGCTGGTCGTGGTGCCGCACGCTTATAATCCCAGTACTTGGGAGGCTGAGACAGGAGGAGTGCAGGTTCGAAGCCAGCTTCAGCAACTTAGCAAGTTCCATTTCAAAAATAATTTTTAAAGGGCTGGAGCTATAGCTCGAAGATAGAATGCCCCTGGATTCAATCCCCAGTGCCAAAACAAACAAACAAAAACCCAAATCTTAGCAAGTTACTCCCCTGTTTAAATATCAGTCAATGGTTCCCATTACCCATAGAAGCAACACCTATCTCTAACCCTCACACCACAACCCACTCCAACATACACATACCATTCATTGCTGACTCCAGCCTGTGTGGCCACCTTCACCCCTATCCCCAGCCTCTCAACTCTTTCTACCCCAGGCTCACTGGACTCCTCGTGGTTCCGTTTCGTGATTCCACAAGTCTCCTGGAATCCCCAAAGATCCCAAGGCCTGCCTCAATGCGATCAAGTGGGTCCTCTTCATGAAGTCTTTTCTGATGAACCAGACTAGATAGCACCTATTTTTGTACTTCTGCTGTACTTTAAGCCTACACTCATCTATCACACGGTCTTAACCCTTTGTCTCATATGTAAAATATTTGTCTCCATAATTAGGCTAAAGAATTTCTTGAAGTCAGGGGTCATGAGTCATACAGCTCTTTCTTGCTGGCGCTCACGTCAGTGCCCAGCACACAACAGGTACCAGGGAATATCTGTTGACCTGAATTCCTCTACCCTGTAAGGATCACAGAGGTGGTGAGCAAGTAGAGGTGGGCCCTTTCCTTGACCCCTACCCCCCAGACATGAGCAGAAGAGCTACCAATAGTGTCTGCCACTTTGGGCTTCTTGTCTTTGGTTCTGTTATTCCTATGTATAGACACTGAAGCAACTGATAAGAAAAGACAATGAGGATTAAAGTAAATGCCCCAACTCATGGGGAACTTATTTCTCGAACAACTCCTAGACATCTGTCTGCAAAGCCAATACCAGAAACTATGGTAGGGACTCCCCTGAAACGGGTCAGAAGACAAGTGTCTTTTTTTTTTTTTTTGCAGTACCAGGGATTGAACGCAGGGGCGTTCTACCTCCGCGCTACGCCCCCGGCCCTATTTTTTTATACTTTATTTTGAAACCGGGTCTCACAAAGTTGCGGAGGGCCTCACTAAGGAGAGAGAGAGAGAGAGACAGAGAGACAGAGAGACAGGGAGAGAGAGAGCGAGAGAGCTGAGGCTGGCTGCGAACCCGGATCCTCCGGTCTCCGCCTCCCAAAGTACTGGGATTACAAGCGTGCGCCACCACGCCCAGCTGACAAGTGTCTTAAAGAGGTATCTTGCTTTTATAGGTCCCACCCTTTGCCTTTCTCTGAGTTTCTGGAATGGCACTAATCATAAATTCGTATTTCCCCAGTTAAATCCATGCTATCAAACAACTAGTCCATCGGGTCAGACATCGGTCCAAACTCTTCCAGCTGTTCTTCTGTAAGTAGCGCTAGCCTGTCCAGACCTGGTCCCAGACACCTTCAGAGGGGTGGGAGATGAAGTTCCAGCCAGCTGCAGTCCCACCGGCCTCCCTGGGGTGCAGAGCAACAGGAAGAGCGGAGGACAGACCGGAGAAGTGTGGGGACACTCCAAATCCTAACTCTACCCCTCATCAGCTCTGCGACCTTGGCTAAGCTATTCAGTGACCCCATGTCTGTTTTCCCATCTGCAAAATGGGAGTAAACTCTGCTCACATGGTTATTGCCAGGATTAAAGGAGATAACATGGGAAAGAGACCAGCAGGGACCCAGCAAACTTTTGCTTCCCTTTCTACAACCCCCATTATCTCTTCCTTTGAGGGGCTGGCTTTCTAATTTTAAAAGAAGGCAGGTGACTTGGATGGGTACAGTGAGGTATGCTACCTTGTTTGTTTAAAAAAAAAAAACCTTAATTTCAATGCTTCCTTATGGCAATCCTGTGACAGAAATAAAACCAGGCAGTTGTTGCTATGCAACATCACTAGTTTGCTGAGGGACTGGAGATATCTTTGCTGTTACTTATCTTTAGTTGAATTTTGAACGATATTTTCCTGACTACCAAGCTTCCTCCTGCTCTCATTACGTAAAGGGACAGCTGAGATGGGAGCTCGGGGAGCAAGCCCTGCCCCGAGGTTCCCTGATGGCAGCTGGTCCTCTGCAACCTCAGCACTGAACCCTTTGTTCTTCTTCTCATTTTTTGTTATTTTTCCTTAATCTATTTCCTCCCATTTTTTTTTCCACTTTAATACAAAAGAAGATGCTGTTTCCGTTAGCCCTTTCTGGATAGTGGCCTTTTTAAATTTTGGTTGTATATTGAACTTTGCTCTTTTTGAAATAACAAACATAAAGATTTACCTTAAAATTTTATTTGTAGCTAGTCCTTGCAATCAATGTCTCGACTTTTCACTTAACAAAAGACATATCAAAATTACTGTATTGCCTTTTGTAAAATATTTGACCTTATGCCCTTGGGTTATTTTTATCCTTGCCTATTCTGGGTGCAATCCTCATCCTTCATATCTCCCTTAAACATAGTCCTTCCTATAAAAAAAAAAAAAGGAAAAAATGGGGCTGGAGATGTTGAGCACTCACCTAGCATGTATGAAGCCCTCAATTCAATCCCCAGTACCAGGGGGAAAAAATTCCTAAATGTGTCCTGTCCCTAAATCCTCCGCTTTGTCCACGTGTGTCCCTCTTCCATCCAGAGCTCTCCCTGATTCAGCCTCTCTGTCCCTCCCTGTGGGCTCCTCTACTCCCATCCAAGACCAAGCTCGGATTCATCTGGTGCTTCTGCAGTTTCCCATTCTGATCTCGTCAGCAGAAAGGCGTTGAAATTCTGGGAAGGTACAGAAAGAGTGCACAAGAATCCTAAGGAGACTAGTTCAAAGGATTTTGTGACCAGGAAAAGATCCCGGGTTGGAGAGCGGGAGCATTCGGATCAGGCGTGTCTTGAGCCAGGAGGACTTCCTCCGCGCTGGAGAAAGGATTAAACAGCAACAGGACACTCGTGGGTCCCAGAGAGTGCAGGGCTCTCCTGCTGCTGCCTAGCCATCCAACCTTTGCCAACCTCCAACTTTCTGAAATGTGTTAGCCTTGTTTTTGCCTCCTTCCATCTTCCTAGGATCAACTATGTCCAAGAGGAATGGTTAGACCTGAGAGGGATCCCTAGACTCTCTAATTCCCAGATAGTCTAAGACTTAAAGCACAGAGACTAGGAGAGTTTGGCTAACATTACACAGCTTGCTAGTCTCAACCGCACAGAGAAACACAGTGCCCCAGGCCCTGGCTCTCTAGCTAATGAACTGATGGGCTGAAAGAGCTGGAGGGTGGAACTTTAAAGCAAGTCCTGTTTTACTGTCTAATTCATGTGTAATTAATGACTAGAAGTTGGTGAAACATTCGTAATCTCAGAGAGAGGGAAATAATGGGCAGTTTCAGGTTATCGGGATTGTTGGCAAATTTAAAACTTCTCTAATGAAGCCGGGCATAGTGGTGCACGCTTGTAATCCCAGTACTTGGGAGGCTGAGACAGGAGGATCGCAGGTTCGCGGCCAGCCTCAGCTACTTAGTGAGGCCCTCCGCAACTTAGGGAGACCCTGTTTCAAAATAAAGAATAAAAAAATAGGGCTGGGAGTGTAGCTTGGAGGTAGAATGCCTCTGGGTTCAATCCCCAGTACTGCAAAATAAATAAATAAATCTTCCCTAAAATCAATTATGAACAGGTTCCTGTTTCCCTTATCAGCCGGTGTTGCCCTATGGTCTTCAATAAACATTCTTGTAGCAACACATATTGAGCACCTGCTGTTTCCACATATGGCTTTGAGCACTGGGGTGTGGAGATGCAGAGAACACAATTCTGTCCAGACCTCCACGTGCTTATGGACTACCAGCTAGAGACAAAACCTCAAACGAAACAGAACAAAAGCCAAAACTGTATGAAAAATGCCCTCCCCCTCCACACACACACAGAAAAGATGACTCATTCTCCCTCTGAGAAAGAAGAGGTCAGATCTGGTCCCACTGAGGAGGTGGCCCTGGAGCAGGGTCTTAAAGGATAATAAATGTGAAAGGGGCAGAGGAGGGAGGAGGGCACTGGGGCAGCCCAGGCAGCGGTGCAAACAGAAGGCAGGTGACAGCAGGTGAGAGGAGCGGCACCTGAGGGCTGGGCGAGGGAGAGGAGGATGGAAGACAGACTGGGGCTGGACGCAAGGGACAGGGCCTGGGGCACCAGTGATAGGCGTTTGACTAATTTGCATATTTATAGTCCACTTGGATAAGAAAAAGATTTGTAGTCATGCCATTTGGAGTTTTCTCCCTCAAGTCATGGGAAATGAAAAGGTTTTAATAATAGGAGCCCGTCGCGAGTAGATCTGTGTGCTGGAAAGATTTTCCGATTTTCACGACTGACTCTCAGATGCTAGGTGAATGGCCAAATGCTGCGTCTTTCCACGGTGAAGAAACTGTAAAAGCCCAGCTATATTTATTTACAAAGTAGGGGATAGTTCAAGAAGACTTATCTTGTTATGTCTGTTGAATTCTAAATAACGATGGCTATGGGTTAGGATAAGACCTCAGGATGAAGAGCACATCGTTTCTTCCTCTGCAGGGGCCCTTTGAAGCCTGGGTAAGCTTCTAATGCCATTAAACCTTACAGAGTCTGAATAATACACAGCGTGACCCCCTACCTAGACGGCCAGATAATAGCATTCACTAACATTTGTGTAGCTCTCTATATTCACAGAGGACTTTCGTTCCATTTTCTGACTTGATTCCCACAACAGCTGGAAAGATCCATGCTGGTTTTGTCTCCATTTTACAGGTGAGAAAACTGAGACTCAGAAGGGTAAAATGACATGCCTAAGCTAGCAGCCAGTCAGGGATAGAGTTGGGAATTGGATCTGGGCTCTTTAACTACGTGTTTTGATGTTCTTTCCGCTGCATCCTCCTGGTAACCAGTATGGTGACAAGTGTCACAGCCGGATTACCTGCACTGAGATGAGGGACTGTGTTCTCCACTGACCTTGGATATGTCCTTGCCCATCCAATAGTAACAGCTGCTCACTGATTGTCCGGATGTTGAAGACTATGATACCTCTTTGCAAAGTTCAAAGCTTAAGCAAGCATAAGGTTTGACTCTTAGTTTAGTACAACTGCCTGATCTCAAAAAACCTATAAGCCATCCATATACTAAAGTTGATGACAAAATATTTTTACCTAGAGTTTACCACTATCACAGAGAGAGGGGAAAACAGCAATAGATCTTATCTCTAAGGTGTTCTTCTTTGGGATTACAAAAAATAAAAAAAGTCATTATACCTTGTGGAACCTGAATCTGTATAATAATGGAGTTGGACCTGATGAACTCTAAGATCCCTTTCTTTTTTTTGTTATTTTTGTTCGTTTGTTTGTTTGTTTTGTGGTACTGGTTCCTGTTATATTTGTGGGCTATTACCCACCTCTAGCTCATATGGGTTGCCTTAGTGGGCATCCCCCTTGCAAGGCAATGATTGGCTAAAATTCCAAGAACTCATTGAAAAACAACAAGATAAAACTACCATTTTAAGATTTGCTACAAGATCTAATGTTTACCAATGTCCTGTGAAGGAGACCTTATATCAAAGAGGGCATGGAAAGAATCTCTCTACTAATGAGACTAATGTTCACATGTGGCATTATACTGAACCTTATCTCTCATGAGCCCCAAAGATGTCTAAAATAAAAGAAGAAAACCACAGATTTCTAAGAAGATGCTCTCAACTATGTGATGAACATGTTTGAATGACACCCACTATGAGCTCAGTCAACAGGCAACACTCTCCCGGGAACAAAGAAATCATTCTCAATTATTGGAGTAATTTCACCCATAGGCTGGGATGGACTCCTATAGACAGCTGCAATTATACAATTATATTAAAAGACACTGATTGGTTTGAAACCAATTGGAGGCAGAAGACAAGAATGAGATGGTCAGAGCCACATGGCGTCCAATGGCTGTGTGGTGCCAATCTTTGACCATGGTTACCTCCAGACTGGATAGGAAGGTGTACATTGGGACATCCTTGGGTACAGGAACACTGGACTAGGACTATAGACCATCCAGCCAATTTCCCAAACCTACAACGTCAGTGGACATGATCAGTCTTTCACTGATATGATCATCTGGTTTCTATCCTTATTCCCTAAGTTGGGCTCAGAGACATAACATGGCGTATAGAGACCCCTAGTAAGTGTTCACAAAAGGCTCTCAGTGACACGGCTCACAGCGTCTCACTGATAAACAATGAAATGAAAATGATGAGAAAGGCTGTCTCACAAAACTGAACGGCCCTTGATGTATTAACTGCAGCACAAGGAGGGACCTGTGCAATTATTAAAGCAGAATGTTGTGTTTATAACTCTGGAAATGTGTCTTCTACACTATAAGATCTTCACTCTCAAATTATTAACATGTCTGATTCTGCCTTAAGTTTCAATGGCTTACTAACCTCCTGGTTTTCTGAAACATCTTGATGGAAAAAGGTTCTCATTTTCTTAGCCAGTATGTTTTGCATAAGAATACATTTATGTTGTTTGGTTTACTGTTGTTGTCAACTAGTATCTCATGTGCCTATGCTTCCTGTTCTAGCATATCAAAGAACAAGGATTCTGCAACCAATGAATCCTGACCTTCCTATGTCTCCTGTAGATCAGTTAGGGTGAGACTTTCGATCCTGGCTAGGCAGGGTTCGTATCCTTTGCCAGCCTGAAGCAGCCACAGAAGACAGATCTTTGCCTTTTACCAACCCTTAAGATTAAGGGATCAAAGTCTCAAGGGGGGGGAGGTTGAGGGAATATGGTAGGATAGAAGAAATAAAAGAGATAGGTAGAAGAAGACATAAAGGAAAGACAAGGAAAATGTAACTTTAGTATGGAAGCCTGTGGCAAAATTCCCCCAATATCCTTATTCCTGAAGCCAGGCTTATCACTCCCCCACTCCCAGTTAGGCCTGTTAGTCCCAGATTTCTGGGGAAATTATCAGTCTTTACAAATTACCCTGAGCACTATTGACTATCCTCAAAGGAGTATCTACTGATCAGCCAGTAAAGACCACACAAAAGAGTTGGAAAAGTGGCCTGGATACCATACTGGAAATACACTCACTTGCAAAATACCTTGAACTGTTGACTATCCAACCTAGGAATAGTTAGCAGGAGAGATATCTGTTGACCAGACAACAGAAGTCACACAAAAGAATGATCTTGGACACTGTTAGCCATCCCACTTGTGAATAAACAAAAGAGATACCTATGAGAGATTAAAGATGGCGGGATAGAGGGAGGCAGCGTGCTTCAGGCACTCTGAGACTCGGAACTCAACCAGCGGGAAGACTGCTTCTTGACAAGGAAAGAAAAGCAGCCAAAACTCAACGAAACAATGACAGTCGAAATGCAGCAGAATAGGAGGCTGCAGAGAGAGCAGAGGGACTGTAAAGAGCTCCATGCGTCTCACCTGGCGAGCCAAGAGTGGCGGCGGAGGCGCCATCTTGGAGGTCATGCCGGCACGCGGCTCCCAGAGACCTCCAGCAAAGAAACAGCAGATCCCTGTGAGGCCAGCGACGACAGACCATCACCAAAAGCAGTCAAACCCGGACCATGATGAAGCTCAAGTCGGACCAGACCCGCACCTATGACGGAGATGGAGACAAGAAGCAGGCCACGGGTTAAAGATGGCGGGATAGAGGGAGGCAGCGTGCTTCAGGCACTCCGAGACACGGGACTCAACCAGAGGGAAGACTGCTTCTTGACAAGGAAAGAAAAGCAGCCGAAACCCAACCAAACAATGACAGTCGAAATGCAGTGAAATAGGAGGCAGCAGAGAGAGCAGAGGGCTGTAAAGAGCTCCACGCATCTCACCTGGTGAGTGGAGAGCGGCAGTGATGCCATGTTGGAGGCTACGCTGGCACTGCGGCTCCCAGAGACCTCCAGCAAAGAAGCGGCAGATCCCTGTGAGGCCAGCAACTACAGACCATCCCCAAAAGCAGTCAAACCCAGACCATGATGAAGTTCAAGTCAGA
Organism: Glis glis; assembly: GCA_004027185.1. Taxonomy (NCBI): domain Eukaryota; kingdom Metazoa; phylum Chordata; class Mammalia; order Rodentia; family Gliridae; genus Glis; species Glis glis. The sequence goes on from PVJS01020207.1 coordinate 9,405, forward strand.
CCAGACCCACACCTGCAACAGCGACAGCTACAAGAAGCAGGCCGCATGCTCTGCGTCCACAGCGAGAACGAGGAGGAGAGACAAAGATGATGTAGCCCCACCCAGGAGCAGCCCAGAATGGACGTCACGGGTGGATGAACCACGGCCCTGCCCTGGAGCAACCCAGCACTGAGGACACGGGGGCGAGGGGTGAGCCACGGCCCCCCTGGAGGACATGGGTGGGTGAACCACGGCCCCACCCCGGAGCACCCCAGTGCTGAGGACACAGGCAGGTGAGCCACGGCCCCCTTGGAGGACAAGGTGGATGATGGAGAAAACCTCAGATGGGTAAAGAAGGCGACATAACTGAGGAAGATGGGAGGGGAGAAGAGGGAAGCTCCCTAATGCACAGGACGTACATATACAAATATATCAAAGTCAACTACTATGCTGAGCATGAGAAGGAGGGAGGGGAGGGAATGAAGGTGGGAATTGGGGGAGGGCTAATTGACCGATGAGTGCATGTGTACTTTTACCGTCCTGAGATCCATCAAGATGTGTGATTGCAATGCACCAATAAAAAAAAAAGAGATGCCTGCTGATAAGATAGTGAGGCCCCATCAGGACCCTGAAGATGGCCAGAACACCCTAAATCATCTTGTGATTACTGGACTAATGTCATCATGCCTCCTACTCACCCCTCACAAAAGTCTCCTATAAAAGAAGAGCCATGGACCACCAAATGCCTCTCTTACTTATGAGGTGGCCCACATTCTCCCTTGAATGTGTTTGTTCATTTGTTTGTTTGTTTGTTTGTTTTGCCTTCTCAAATAAAACCCCTGTTTATGTCTCTGATTGGCATGTTCTAAAATTCTTTTCCACCATGTAAGCCAAGAACCCCACCACTCCTGAGTTAAGTTCCCCTCCCATCCTCGCTGGGAACTCCTCAGGACCCTTCGTGGAATTGTCTTGTCCCCATGACATTCCTGCTGGCCCTTTGAGTGGCTCACTAGAGCAGGGAGAATGACCCCAAGAAAGAAGGAAGATGCCACCCTCTGTTTCCTGCCTCTTGTCTCTGACCCAGTCTTAGGGGTGGCGAGGAGAAGGAGGAAGGAGGAAGACAGGGAGCCGGCAATACTGGTTACCCCTTCTCTCTAGACCTGAGGAGCCACCAATCCAACCTGAACTCGGGGGAGCAGGAAGAGAGCTTTGGATTAAATATCAGATAGACGCTCACTATGGCTTGAAGGTGTGCGTCCCTTCAAAATTCATATATTGGAACTTAATACCAAGGTCGCAGCATTAAAAAGTAGGACATCTGGGATATGACTGGGTCACTGGAGCTTTGCCCTCGTGAATGAGATGAAGGCCCTTATGAAAGGGCCTGGGGGGATGAGTTTACCCCTTCTCTCTCTTCCACATGTGAGGGCACAGCAACAAGGCACCATCTTTGAATCAGAGAGAGGCCTCATCAGATGCCAAACCTGCCAGCACCTAGGTCCTGGTCTCCCCAGCCTCCACATCAGTGAGAAATAAAACTCTGTTCTTTTTTTTTTTTTTTTTTTTTGCGGTACCAGGGATTGAACCCAGGGGCGTTCTACCTCCGCGATACACCCCCGGCCCTATTTTTTATCCTTTATTTTGAAACTGGGTCTCACGAAGTTGCGGAGGGCCTCATTAAGTAGCTGAGGCTGGCCGCAAACCCGGATCTTCTGGTCTCAGCCTCCCAAGTACTGGGATTACAAGCGTGCACCACCACGCCCGGCTGAAACTCTGTTCTTAATAAATTAGCCAATCTCAAGTATTTTGTTATAGCATCAGGAATAAACTAAGATACTATTTTCAACTGAAGAGACCTAAAATTCAAAAATTGGAAGAAGCCAGGTACAGTGGTGCACACCTGTAATCCCAGTACTTGGGAGGCTGAAACATAGGATCACAGGTTCAAGAACAACCTCAGCAATTTAGCAAGACCCTCAGCAACTTAGAGAGACTCTATTTCAAATTTTAAAAATAAAAGGGCTGAATACTCCTGGATTCAGTCCCCAGTAACGCTCACACACACACACACACACACACACACGAAAAAAAAAACTGGAAAAAATGTTCTGAATAACCTAAAGTATAATGAATCTGACTAAAATATCACCAAGGGAGCTGCTTCTCAAGAGGAATGGTGCCAGGAGTGTTGGCGCACGCTTGTAATCCCAGTACTTGGGAGGCTGAGACCAGAGGATCCGGGTTCACGGCCAGCCTCAGCTACTTAGTGAGGCCCTCCGCAATTTAGTGAGACCCTGTTTCAAAACAAAGAATAAAAAAATAGGGCCGGAGGTGTAGCTCAGAGATAGAATGCCCCTGGGTTCGATCCCCGGTACTGCAAAAAAAAAAAAAATTTCAAGAGGAATGGTGGATGGGCAGAGAAAAGTTAGTGAAAGTTATTAGACAAATAAATCACTCGTATTTATACCATAATGAGTAAGTCCATTTAATAAACAAGCTGAACATTAGAGGCGGTGTGTGCCGATGTCCCCCAGTACCCATTCTCCCAGTTCTTTCCTAGTAGTAATGAAACAGACCCCCTTTCAAATTAAAAGCTCCAAATTGTTTTAACTTCTGAATTTCCTCATGCTGGAAACGAAGGCTGAGGGGCTGCCCCTGTCCCCAGGAGGTACTGGGGAACCTGAGACTGCCACATGTTTCTGGTTAACCCAGCCTAGCCACATCTACACCTGTATATTTCCCGCCTTTTGTCTCACCATCTCCCCTCTCCTCTCTCATCAAAGCTTTCTGTGCCCCTCCCTCCCCAAAGATGGAGATTTGAGAAAGAAAAAGGGTTCCTCTATCTTCCTCAAAACCAGTTTTAAGCTGGGCACGGTGGCGAACGCTTGTAATCCTAGTACTTGGGAGGCTGAGACCGGAGGATCCGGGTTCGCGGCTAGCCTCAGCTACTTAGTGAGGCCCTCTGCAACTTCGTGAGACCCTGTTTCAAAATAAAGAAAAAAAAATAGATCTGGGGGTGTAGCTCAGAGGTAGAATGCCCCTGGGTTCAATCCCCAGTACCGCAAAAAAAAAAAAACTAGTTTTGAATAAAACCTGGTTTTTGCCACATCAACCTGTCTCCTGAGCTTTAGTGGAGCACAACGAGTAGTGACGTCTCCTCCAAGTTACAGTAAAACTTGCAGTCCTCGGCTGAGCAAATGTCCACTAGGAATGAAGACCTTTCTATCCTCCATCGCGTTTTCTATCCTCCATCACATTAGGTTTGAGCATGTGCTTGAGTTTTGGGCAATGGGATATATGGGGAATAAAGGTGGCAACTTTCCGAGACCTTCCTCACAGGCCACTGTATGATACTCCTTGCTTCCTCCATCCGCTTTCCTCTTTAAGCATTTCTTCACTCTTCTTCTTAAGATGTCAGCTCGGAGACTAGAGCTAGAGCCGATGCTATGCATCATGAGGAGTAATGGTCCCAGCCTCGGGTAACAGAAGGGCAAACGGTAAGGACTCTGAATTCCTGGGAATTCTTCAGAGTAGGGAAGGCACACTAGTCCCGGATAGCAGGCTTCCTAACTTTGATATGGTAAAGGGAAAAAAGTCTATATTTTTAAAGCCACTGTTATTTTAGGCCTCTGTAAGTCACAGCTGAACTTAATTTTACCCAAATTATACCATCACAAATAATAAGTTCAAACATAGAAAAAAGGAACTATATGGTACCTCTTCACCTCGTCTTTGCCAAAATTACATTGATATTAAAACCCAGTATTCATGGAGAAAGACCATATGCAAGCAATCTTAACAAGGACTTTGTATGCATCGTTTCTTTTGTTTTCTTAACAGCCCTATAAATAGGTATCGGGGTACATATCTTAGCGATAGAGAAGTTGAGGCTTAAAGAAGTAACTTGTCCATGGCCGCACAACTAGTATTTGCATTTGACAAACCTAGTCTGCCTTACTCCAAAGCCATTTAACCACTACACATCACACCTGCCCAAAAAGTTCTTCCGGCAAAGATGGATTTGTGTGTAGATCTGAGACAGATCGAATTGCAATAAAAATGTCTTAGGATTTTTATAATGTATAGAGGAGGGATTTGTTTGATGTTGGGTCCAGATAATATTTGGTAATAAAAAAAGACAACAGACTGTTGTAGGATTTGCTATCTTGGCTACTATAACTCATACCACGGGTCTATAATAACGTTTTTAAATAAAATGTAAATAATTAATTCTCAATTTGCTAATAAATTGAGTAATGCTGTACTATAATATAAACCCAAGAATATGTTGGAAAACAGCCACTGAAAGCTGTATAATGTTAAGAAATTCTGTGATAACAAACCCACGAGTCTGGCCAAAAGAGAGCAGAATAAGTTGCTATTGGTGATAAATCTAATAAAGCAGGTTATTTGCACTTATTTGTGCAGCTATTGTAGAAAGCAGAATTGTTCTGAGAATGTATTCAAGAAGGGTTTTTTAATTTGATAAAGAAGCTGAAACTAACAAAATTTGAACTTTACAATACCACGGTTACCTTTGCTGACCAATTAGTTTCTATATCAATTAAACATTTTTGAGAGAGTAGAAATCCCAATTTACTAGCATTACTTCAGAAAATGGTAATTAGAAATAATTATCAGAGAACCCATATTGGCTTACATTGGATCCATCCTGTAGTACCAGGCTCGCCCTATTGTAGACGGTCAGTAAGTGTATGATAAGGGAGAGAACTGATAGATACAGATGGGTTGGGGGTGGTTAGGTAGATGAATGGATGGATGGTTGAATAAACGAACATGAATAGCACTTTACTAGTTGCAATTAATTTCTACAGGTATTTCACCTGACCTCAAGATCATCCTGATGGTAGGTAAAGGATGGTGATCCTTTTTAAAAAAAAATAAAAGTACCTCAAAGATTTTGAGAAACTTGCCTAGACTGACTTTACTATAGGAATCCTACCCACCATCAACACAAGAAAATCTTTATGTTGCTTTCTGCTTGCAGAAGACAGAAGAAGAAATACACGTTATGAAGTGTTGCTTGAGTAAAGCAAGATGTTCACTCCTCCATACCCACAGCGACTGTGTCTTCCACAGTGTTACGGTCTTAAGATGTGACTTAACATTCTTCCCATTGACTTGTGGAGTGTGTGTTTTCAGTCCCCGGAGTCTAGATTCATTTAAAACTAAGGTTGAAGTGAGCTATATAACTTCTTAGACTAGGTCATAAAAGGTGATTTAGCTGCCGCTTGACGTGCTTAGAAGATGTATTCTTGACACCAGTCACCATGCTATCATGCTGGGAAGAACCCTAAAAATTCCATGAGAAGTCCCCGGGCCCCCAGAAAATGGTTATGAGAGGAGAGTGGATTCCCGGGCCCTGTACAGGAGTGCAGCTGCCTCCGCTGGCATTAGCCACCCTGCCTGGCTCTACTCAAATTACAGATCAGAAACAAAGTCGCACCATTCGCTTAATCCATTAAATTGGTGTTTGTTATACTACAATACCTACCTGGACAAATACCTTCGCTGTTTCCATGGCTCCATGTGTCTTTCTTTTTCTTGGAAAACTCCTATTCAGCCAGGCATGGTGGTGCACACTTGTAATCCCAGTACTTGGGAGGCTGAGACAGGAGGATCTCAGGTTCATAGCCAGCCTCAGCTCCTTAGTTGAGGCCCTCTGCAACTTAATGAGACCCTGTTTCAAAATAAAGAATAAAAAAATAGGGCTGGGGGTGTAGCTCAGAGGTAAAATGCCCCTGGGTTCAATCCCCAGTACCGCCCCCAAAAAAATTACAGATCATAAACAAAATAAAGTGTCACCCTTTGTTTAAGCCATTAAATTGGTGTTTGTTATACTACAATACCTATCTGTAAAAATACCTTCACTGTTTCCATGGCTCCATATGTCTTTCTTTTTCTTAGAAAACTCCTATTCGTCTGAGCATGGTGGCGCACGCTTGTAATCCCAGTACTTAGGAGGCTGAGACCCAAGGATCCCTGTTCGCCGCTAGTCTCAGCTACTTAGTGAGGCCCTCCGCAACTTAGTGAGACCCTGTTTCAAAATAAAGAATAAAAATAGGGCTGGGGGTGTAGCTCGGAGGTAGAATGCCCCTGGGTTCAATCCCCAGTACTGCAAAGAAAAAAAAAACCTCCTATTCAATCTTCAAAGCCCAGATCGATAATCTCTCTTCTAGATTGTCTTTAGATTGTCTTCTAGATTGTCTCGCTCTGCAATGAACTTAACCTCCTTCTCTTGGTAGCTTCTGAGTATGTTAACTGTCTTTCTAGGGTTGCACTGAAAACACTGTGTTCTACGTGTAGCGCATACCAGGAGCTCAGTAACTGTTTTCCAACTGAACTGAATGGAATTTCATTGGTGAACAAGAACCTGCAGCTGGCGTTGTACTCACCGGTCCTGCTGCTGTTGGGTGGCCCTGCCATGACTACTGCCATTGATCTGTTGTCCCACCCCAGACTCTTCCATCGACCTCATGGTTCTACTCATTCGTCTGAGCACTGCTCTCCCCTCAGTCCGACCAAAAATGTTTGATATCTTACAGAGGGCTAGTCATTCCCACTACTATTATTCCAACTCTGTGAAAGGTATCACTTTTCTCTCAGTCTACTTCAGATTTCTCATTTACGCCATTTAAAAAAAATATTTGAATGGCACTACACTTTCTACAAGAGCCCAAATATTAGTTCCAAAGTTGTCCTTATTTCTCCCAACCGAGATGACAGACTCAAGAGGGTTCCTGGAGGCCAGCGTGGAGTGCCAAAATCCCATGGCTGAATAAAATGATCAGGCTCCATTGCCTTCAAGTGGGAGCCCTCGTGTACATGTATTTGTGGAATTATTTATAGAATTTGTTTTGTTAGTTTGTTTGCAGTACTGGGGATTGAACTCAGGGACATTCTACCTCCGAGCTACACCCCCAGCCCTATTTTTTTAATATGATTTTATTGGTGCATTGTAGTCTCACATCACAATGAGTATCAGTTGGTGGGATTGCAAACTAATTCAACCACTATGGAGATCAGTGTGGAGATTCCTCAGAAAACTGGGAATGGATCCACCATATGATCCAGCTATACCACTACTGGGTATCATACCAAAGGGATTGAAACCAGAAAACTACAGTAATATATGCATACCCATGTTCATAGCAGCACAATTCACAGTGGCCAAATTATGGAACCTATTTTTTTATTCTTTATTTTGAAACATGGTCTTACTAAGTTGCAGAGGGCCTCACTAAGTAGCTGAGTCTGGCCATGAACCTGTGATCCTCCCGTCTGAGCCTCCCAAGTACTGAGATGACAAGCGTGCGCCACCATGCCCGGCTAGAATTTGTTTTTATTATATATAGAGACATAGACATATGATTTTTGTAGTGGTGTATACCTTGGAAATTCCAGTTTGCAGACAGCACAAAGCCACCTGCTAGGACTTGATGAGATTATACTCAGAAGTACAATAACATGACTAAGCCCAAGCCTAGCAAAGCCTAGCTGGCGCCTAAGCCTTGATAATTTTCTTCCCAGCCGTTGCCCACCCTGTCTAGCAGAGACTTGCTCATCTTGCATTGCTGGGAAGGACTGGGCCCTGACATTCTCTTCTTTTCTCTTTCATTAAGCATCGCCCCACTAATTTCTTATTTTTGTTGGGAATATTTAGACACATGTTGCACAGCACAACAGGTTGGGCATCTGTCCAAGCGATGAGTGCTGCGCTGCTCTATGGTGGCAGCACCGTGCAATATACAGAGAACAACAAAACCGCAGCAGCAGGCCTAAGTTCCGGTCCTGGTTTTCTCAGTTAATGTCTGCATGCCCTTGAACATGCCAGTTCACTCTCCCATAACTCCATTCATCTATAAATCAAGGAAAGCCACATGTATGGTCTCTAAGGACCCTTTCAAAAGTAACACACATGCTTCTATGCTTTGCTTGAAAGGCACTTTATTCATGACATGCCTTGTCTAGGTACCTGAAATCTCAATCCCACCTTATAATCAGAACATGGAATGATATGGCTGGAAGCCATGCTTAAGAGAATTCTTGGTCTTAAAAGTATTTATATAAGCCGGGCGTGGTGGCGCACGCTCGTAATCCCAGTACTTGGGAGGCTGAGACAGGAGGATTGCAGGTTCACAGCCAGCCTCAGCTACTTAGTGAGGGCCTCCACAACATAGTGAGAACCTGTTTCAAAATAAAGAATAAAAATAGGACTGGGGGTGTAGCTCAGAGGTAGAATGCCCCTGGGTTCAATCCCCAGTAGTGCAAAATAAATAATAAATAAATAAGTAAATTTTATATAAAAACATTCCATATAATTATCCATAATAGCATTGTCAACATATCAACCTCAGGGATGGAGCCAGTGAACAGATTACTGAGATAAACAGCTCTGCCCCTAGCAAAGAGAACAAAAGGAACACCATTTCCCCTCAAGCCCAGCAGAGAATTGGTTACATACCTGTGATGGTTTATTTTATGGGTTGATTTAGCTACACCACAGTACCCAGAGATTTCATCCAACACATCTCTCTGTTTCTGCAATGGTGTTTTTAATGAGATTAGTACTTAAATCGATAGACTTTGAGTGAGACGGATTACCCTTCATGATGTGGGTAGGCCTCATCTAATGAGTTGGAGGCCTTAAGAGAAAGGCTGGGATCCCTTGAGAAAGAGAGTGCTCTGGCAGACTCCCTCAGCTGCAACGTCAACTCTCCCCTGAGTCTCCACCCTGCTGGCCTATCAGCACACTTTGGACTTGCCCGCCTCCACAGCCACATGAGCCAGGGATGGATGGATGGATAGATGGATGGATGGATGGATGGATCTAGATAAAGACAGGCAGAAAGACAGAGCTCCTTCTGGTTCTGTTTCTTCGGAGAACCCTTCAGAGAAGTCCTTCCTAGACACAGAGGAAAACAGTCACATCACACCATCCCACTCTTATCCCCTATCCTTATCTCATGTCCTCTGGTTCAAGAAGGTCTATCTGCAGCCAGAGGGTTCATCTATCTCAATGAATGCACGTGAAAGGGCTCTACAAGCTATAAAGTGCTATGCACAGGCATGCTAATATAATAACAATTATCATTATCATTTAAGTTATTCCATTTGAAGCACTGGATATAGGCCAACAAGGTATGTGCGAGATTACATAATGTGAAAGGCTGGAGTCGCTAAGCAAAGGCAGACCACACAGGGCAGAGTGGTGGTGTGCTCTGCTTTCACAACCCACAGCCCAGCCACACATCAGATTATTAAAACCGCGCCTGGGAAAGAACAGGATTCGTTGATTATGCATTCATCCCACATAGCTCTTGGCTCCAGCAATTCTCTACACCTCCAGAGACCTCTCATCTTCTTCTTCATCTACATTATCCAGAAAAGAAATAAAGCCAGCTGTCAGAGGGAGTGAGCTGTTTAGCACTTTTCTAATCAAAACCAGCCTTTCCTGACTTTCTCTTTCTTCCTAGAATAAATCCTGTCCGGATCTCCAAAAAGCCTGGTGACTTGCTTTTTAGTGCATTGGCGCCACCTAGTGACTGCTTGTGAGAATGCACCCCAACTTTCTCAGATTTGAATGGTTCGACCAAATTGACATCTAAAGACCAGAGGGTGGCCCAGTGCAGTGGCCCACCTGTAATGCTTGTACGTGGGAGGCTGAGACCCGGAGGATTGCAGGCTTCAGGCCAGGGCACAATAACTTATCAAGATCCTGTTCAAAACAAAAAATAAAATAGGGCTAGGGCGTATAGCTCAGTGGTAGAGCACTCCGGGGTTCAATCCTCTGTACCACACGCCAAAAAAATTGATTCATTAAAATGAGGTGAAGTTGGCAAATAGCTAGACCTAGGTTTGAATTCCAAAGCCATCCAGGTAACAATGTAAATAGGTTATTTTAAGAATAACTAGCATACGGTTGATATTACAGATTTTGAATCCAAGCATATTTGAGTTAAAATCCCGATTCTAACTCCCAGTATGTTTGGTCTGTGTGACTTTGGACAGATCATTTTCCTTAATTAAGCTTGAATGCACTTATTTGTAAAAGCCAGTTAATTGTGAATACTAAATAGACATTTTCTGATAATACAGATAAAATGCTTACTAGACCACTTAGCCCATGGTAAATAATAAATCATAGTTGTTTCTATTACTAGCAACCTGAAGGATTTTCATAGAATATTCATTTCTCTAAGTTATGGTTGTGTGTGTGTGTGTGTGTGTGTGTGTGTGTGTGTTGGAGATTGAACCCAGGTATGTTCCACCTTTGAGCTATACCCCCAGCCTTATTTTACTCTTTAGTTTGAAACAGGGTCTCACTAAGTTGCTGAGGGCCTCGCTAAATTGCTGAGGCTGACTTCAAACCTGTGATCCTCCTGTCTCAGCCTCCAAGTACTGGGATTATAGGCACATGCCACCATGCCCAGTTATACAGTCAATTTTTAAATGCTTACATTAACACAATTTGGGTCTGATAAATGCATTTTTCCTATAGGAATTATGCATTCTTTACTATGCTACTGCCTAGAATTCTAATGATTCAAGAAAGGCACTAGCCGGGCATGGTGGCACATGCTTGTAATCCCAGTACTTTGGGAGGCAGAGACCGGAGGATCCGGGTTTGTGGCCAGCCTCAGCTCTCTCTCTCTCTCTCTCTCTCTCTCTCTCTCTCTCTCTCTTTCTCTCTACTTAGTGAGGCCCTCCACAACTTCGTGAGACCTGGTTTCAAAATAAAGTATAAAAAAAATAGGGCTGGGGGTGTAGCACAGAGGTAGAACGCCCCTGGGTTCAATCCCCAGTACCGTAAAAAAAAAAAAGGCACTAAGCCAGGTAT
>PVJS01020207.1:20344-32964 GCA_004027185.1 Glis glis
GGAGGAGGAGGAGGAGGAGGAGGAGGAGGAGGAGGAAGAGGAAGAGGACGAAGAAGAAGAAGAAGAAGAAGAAGAAGAAGAAGAAGAAGAAGAAAGCCAATGTTTTCTATTAAATTGTGTTGAAGCCGGGCGTGGTGGTGCACGCTTGTAATCCCACTACTTGGGAGGCTGAGACAGGAGAATCGCAGGTTCGCAGCCAGCCTCAGCTACTTAGTGAGGCCCTCCACAACTTAGTGAGACCCTGTTTCAAAATAAAGAATAAAAAAAATAGGGCTGGGGGTGTAGCTTGGAGGTAAAAGGCCCCTGGGTTCAATCCCCAGTACCACAAAAAGTAAATAATAAATAAGTAAATAGTGTTGCATCTCCTCCCTTCTTTGGTACCTGAAGGAGGTCTCAAGTTCATTCTCGTATCTACGACTTTGGGAATGTAAACTTTTCAATTGTCTCCCGTATCCGTTCTTTAACAACATAATTTTAGGTCTGTTTTAAATGCCAAAAAACGCACTTCTTAATGAATGAGGTGCATTTATTAAATGTTAGAGCGCAACTGTTAAGGGTTGGCGATAGCATACCTTTATGCGATGTCATAACCACGTCTTTCCTCCAGAATCCCTTCCTTTTCAACACCACTGCTAAGCAGGAAGATCCAGCCGCACTCTCAGCCCTGTCCTTCCTTTTCTTCAGTTTCTAAGAACTGTGTGTTTTATATCTGATATCCAATCTCTCTCTAGCTTTTGTTCTGGATATGTTTCCTGTCCACAGAGATGTCTTGGTGGTGCAGAAAAGAAAATACTAGACTAAGAGCTTATGGAATTTGCAACTCATCTATCTACATTGAATCAGTTCAACTCATGAGACCATATACAAGTCATAGCCCAAATCTTGTTCTTTTTTTTCCATCTGAAAAATGGGGATACTTCCCTATCTTACCCTTCAAAGTTACGGTGGATATAATAAGTTAGGTAAGTAAAAGATCTTTGTACATTATAAGGTATTATACAAATATAAAGTCAGAGATTCCCCTCCCGGGTGACCAGAACTAGTTCAGTCATTTAAGCATAGAAACCTTCATATACAAGTTGTTGCTTGTATATTGCTACCTATTGATTAAGAAAATACAATTTTTATTTTTTGCTACCTATTGATTAAGAAAATACAATTTTTATTTTTTGGCCGTACCAGGGATTGAACCCAGGGGCATTCTACCTCTGAGCTACACCCTCAGCCCTATTTTTATTCTTTATTTTGAAACAGGGTCTCACTAAGTTGCGGAGGGCCTAAGTAGCTGAGGCTGGCCGTGAACCCGGATCCTCTGGTCTCAGCCTCCCAAGTACTGGGATTACAAGCATGCATCACCACGCCCAGCTAGAACACACAAGTTTTAATTTGGCTTTCAAGCCTATTACAGTACCCCCAAGGCCTCCCAGAGGGTCATAGCTAGACCTTTAGAACCACAGCCCAAATCGATAGAGATTAACCAAAAACAACCTCAACATATTGGGCTTCTGTCTTTCTTGTTTTCAGATTCCTCCAAATCAACTACTTTCCTCTTCTAAATGTCCTCTATCACTTGTTCTGACTTCTCGTCCCCCTTCTCTGCTGGTTTCTGGGACTGCAGCCCATCTGTCATTTCTTCTGTAACTGATAATTATAAATTCTAACAATTATTCACAGTTAAACCTATTTAGGTATACACCTCGATAGAAGAAAACAAAATTGATGTCACACATGGGGATGGAAAGATTTGAGTCCAAAGTACTGGTAAAAAGTACAAAAATACTCCTCTCCCCAATCCTGGAGTTATTAATCATCTTGAGGTTGCAGTACTCAGACATCTGTTGGATGAAAGAACAGATTAGAGGGAGGCAAGGAAATCTGCCAAGACCTGAGGCAGATGCTTCCTCTTAGACTTGGACCTATTAGCAATGCTACATGTTCTGACTCTTTTCCTCAGATCTAAGTCTTAATGTCACATTCCTCTAATGTGTTAAAACAACTCCAGTAGAGACAGAACTGGAGAATAAGGAGTCCCCAGCATTAGTGGCCACTTTGCTCAATCACTCAGAAGCATTCATTCATTGAGAGTCTACTTAATTAGCTGTGAGTTATTCTAGGGCTAGAGATTGGAAGATAGGACACAGCCCCAGACCTCAGAGTGTCCACTGTTCCCTTGGGGATTTAGTTTACAGCATGGTGGTCTAAATTCAATGGAAAAGCAACCCAAGGTATCCTGAAGCACATGGGTCAGGACCTATGCCACAGTGACAGGGGATCCAAAGTGATTTTGTGGGGAAAGATGATGCCTGAAGTAATATCTGAAATAGAAACACACACTTGTAAGCCAGGCGTGGCGGCGCACGCTTGTCATCCCAGTACCTGGGAGGCTGGGATCCGGGTTCGCGGCCAGCCTCAGCTACTTAGTGAGGCCCTCTGCAACTTAGTGAGACCCTGTTTCAAAATAAAGAATAAAAATAGGGCTGGGGGTGTAGCTCGGAGGTAGAATGGCCCTGGGTTCAATCCCCGGTACTGCCAAAATAAATAAATAAATAAAAATAAATACAAATTTGTCAAGTGAGGAAGGGGTAATCTATTCCATCCAGGACAACCAGCAAGGTTCAGAAACTTAAAGAGAGCTTGAGCCCAAGATGCAAACTGAAGGGCCTGGGAGAGAGGAGAAAGAGTAGCTGGAGCCCCTTATAGGAAAGGACTTGTTATGCCTCACTGGTGAGCTTGTATTGTGTCCTGAAGCTACTGTAGGGTTTTAAGTGGGAGAGCAGCATGATGATATTTGCCCAAAAAATACTGAGTTCAACCATTATTCCCTGTTTGGGTTTTTTTGGTTTTGTTTTTGAGGTGAGGTCTCCATATGTTGCTCAGGCTGGCCTCAAACTCCTAGGATCAAGTGGTCCTCCCACCTCATCCTTCCAAGTAGCTGGGACAGCATGTAGACACTACCACAGGGTCCTTTAATTCCTCTCAACTCCTGTTAGGATGTTACCACAGTCTCCTGCTTCTTACTCTGGCCTCTTGCCAATCCTCAGCCTCCTCCTGCTCATGCAATGCCTCTGGCACACTTTTCAGAGTGGTCTTTCTGAAACACAATCCTTCACGTTATGTCCCTGCTCTAGTTCTAAGATGGAATCCATGCCTAACTTTTGGCATATTTTAGCCTCTGGCCAACTTCACTGCTGTATTTTTCCCAATACTCCATATATTTCAGGCCTCCACTATTAGCTGGCTTCTATCATTAACGCCTGGGATACCCTTCCTCCATTTTCTTGCTGATGGGTTCTTGCTCATCTTTCAAAACCCCATTCCAATGTCTGCCCTGGCGTAGAATCTACTCCCATTTGCCTAGTGCCTCCCACCCGCCCACCCCCTGCTTATGACGATGTCATGCCTTGCACAAGTTCCTGTTCTGCACTTTCACTACATGGGTCTAGTCTCTGCTTTTCTCCTCTCTTTTGCACCATCAGCTCTTTGAGGGAGAAATGGTGCCTTTTTACATCTGCATCCACAGTGCTTGGGACTCAGTTGCTTGGGGCACAGTGCTTGCAGCTCTATACAGAACCGGTAAAGGAATCAGCCAATGAGTGAAAGTTCATCCTTAGAAGTAAAAGAAATAAAGCTGGGCATGGTGGCGCACGCTTGTAATCCCAGTACTTGGGAGGCGGAGACTGGAGGATCCGGGTTCGCGGCCAGCCTCAGCTATTTAGTGAGGCCTCCGCAACTTCGTGAGACCCGGTTTCAAAATAAAGTATAAAAAATAGGGCTGGGGGTGTAGCTCGGAGGTAGAATGCCCCTGGGTTCAATCCCTGGTATCGCAAAAAAAAAAAAAGAAAGAAATAGCCAGGTATTGTGGTGCACGCTTGTAATCCCAGTACTGGGGAGGCGGAGACAGGAGGATCTCAGGTTCAAGGACAGCCTCAACAAGTAAGTGAGACTCTCATCAACCTAGCGAGGTCCTGTTTTCAAATAAAAAAAAATAGGGCTGGGGGTGTAGCTTGGAGGTAGAATGCCCTGGGTTCAATCTCCAGTGCCACAAAAAAAAAAGAAAAAGAAATAAAAGAAATATGGCCCCAACCTATCATGGCAGAATGATTTCCTAAATTCTAAGCAGGTAACCATGTACTTGAAAAAGTCTGAAGTTACATTTGTTACTATGGCAGAATACTGCAGTCAATTTCTCTACATGCTACCCTATTTCCCTTTTATGAAGACTCTACATGAGACTGTACATGAGAATGCATGGATGGACACATACTATGTAGTAATATTCTCCTCATACACTGAAAATTCACCTAGTATATACATATGTGTATATCTAGACCAAATTTATAAGAACTTGGCTTCTTTTTCTACAGTCCTATCCGAATATTTTTGCATCAGTAAAACTATCTAACATGCTTTGTTGCAAAAATGAAAAAAGGAGCCCAGATATATGAAAAAGGGGCCCAAATACATAAATATGGGAAATTATATAATTTTCCCTTTTCTGCAAAACACATGTCCCCAAATATTTGACTCTTCCTAACTCACATCTAAGTAATAATTGAGGAATTTATTGAAAGGGTGATTGTTATGTAGATTGAACTTGAAGCACAAGGTCCAAGACTTCACAAAGAGTCCTGGAAATAGTGTCACAGGTCCTAAAAAGATCTCATCCCCCAGACCCTGTCTCCATGGTAACCAGTAGAGTCAATTAACAGAGAGTCATAGGGATTTCTCTGATATTTAACTTGCATATGATCCTGGTATCAGGGCTCCACACTGAGGCAAAGGTAAGTTTGTATGTATGTATGTATGTATGTATGTATGTCTGTCTGTCTGTTTGTTTGTTTGTTTGTTTGTTTTGGAACTAGAGATTGAACCCAGGGGCATTCTATCTCTGAGCTATACCCCCAGCCCATTTGTTTATTTTTTATTTTGAAACAGGGTCTCATTAAGTTGCTAAGGGTCTCCCTAAGTTGCTGAGCCTGGCCTCAAACCTGCAATCCTCCTGTCTCAGCCTCCCAAGTACTGGGATTACAGGCTTGCGCCACCATGCCTGACTGTAAGACTTACTAATGGTGGAGTGAATCCTCATTATCTTGATGGAATAGGAGTTCAGAGTTGAGATTAATCTAAAATATATAAATATGCAAACGGTAAAAACAAATTAAATATCCATCAATAGACAGCTGGTAAAATAAGATCGGATTTATGGTAGATTGAATTATTGGCCTGAATTCTATTAACTATAGTAATATTATATATTCATGACCTTGCTATGCCTCAAGATGGATAAGGTAGATGTCTTTACTTCTTGACTATGGGTTTGGCCATCTAAATTGCTTTAGCCAGTGAGATGTTAAGTAGATGTGATATGAGCCAAGACTTGGAATGAATTTAAGTGACTAAAGTCGTTTATTTATGCATTTAGCATCACCACAAGAATAACGTGGCCTGGTATCTACTGCCCCTGTAAAGAAGAACCCTGCCTTGGCTGATCTACAGACCTGCACTGTGAATCAGACCCACCCTAGTTCACCCATTGATGCATGAGAGAGCAGTAAATGATTATTTTTATATGCTGATGCTATTTTGTGATTGTATTTACTCGGCAAAAGCTGACTGATAAATGGGTCATCCACATAATAGAATATTCTGTAGCTATTAAATGAGGCAGATCTTGATGAATTGATATAGAAATATCTTTAGGCTATTGTTAAATAAAAATAGCAAGGTGCCTATTGTGAGGGGAAGAAAGAATACATTTCTATATTTGTTTTAGTAATTCTAGGCTGTCTCTAGAGGGGTGTACAAAAAGATTTTAATAGATTGTCATCAGCGAAGAGCCCTGGGTGGCTGTGGGTCAGAGTAGAGTGGCCAACTACTGATATTTAAGTATTAACCAACCAGTACAACAATGAGACACTCCAGCTGTTATCCATCCTGGATGAACACACTCTAGAAATATCTTAGATGCCTTATCACCATTTTCAGTAGAGCCTATACAGAAAGTGAGGTAATTTCAAGAACTAAAGAGAGTTGGATTTAGTTTAATTAATGAGGATCAGACTGGAAAAAATAAAAGGATAAAAAAGAAAATGTGGGCTAAAAATGGTTTTGTCGACCATACATGTTTAAGAAGGCACTTCCTTCAGTCTCTGCTTCTCTCCCCCTTCAACACCATACCAAAACCCCCCAAGACCATTTCTTAACTTGACATCATTATAGTCCACAGCATATAGATAATGGAGTCAACAACTCAGAATAAACATATTTAGGGAAAAAAAGATTAGGTGAATAGAAACACCAGAATGCAAACGATTTTCTCACAATGTGGGAAGTGGGGTATATATTTTTTCCAAATTTCACATAGTCCAAGAAACACTGTAAGAATAAGCACACGTTGCCATGGAAACTAGATGTCATCGTTAGCATCATCAACAGTTACTAAATGCCTATTAGTGCTGATCTGAGTTACTTCCTACTTACACTAGAAAAGAAAGATAGGATGTTGGCTGTGAAAGAATTTCTAATTCAAATGATTTCTAGAATAGAACACACTCAGTAAGGAAAGGATGGACCTACATCATTCATCACTGCTAGGTCCTAGGGGTACGGAGATTAATCAGACTCAGTTGCTATCCACAGAGTATTATAGATGATTATTAGATAAGGGGGAAAAGCGGTGATGGTGATGTACACAGAGTATTCTGCACTACTCCCAAAGCAACCAAATGCTGACACTAGAAGTACATGCTTACCCAAGAAAAACCGATCTGTTTATATATCCATTTCTCGACTCATTATTTATCCCTAAACACAATGGTTTAAGTTTTATAATGCATAGAAAAGAAGACTCCCTATGTCCTTCCCCCAAACTCCCCAATACCACCAAATGCAAACAGAGCTCCTATAAAAAGTATAAAGAATGGAGTCGCCATTTCTACAAGCTGTGAAGTCAAAGAACGCATGAATAATTTAGACTCCACCAACTGCCAATGAACCTGTGTCCCAAAACTCTGGATCCAAGAAGCCAGTAATAGGCAGAGCACCTGGGACAGATAATATGGTGCCCAGGAGAGTGATTAATCTGTATTCCTTCTGTGTTGTCAGCAAGCCTCGATGCAGGCTGCTGACTGCCCGTGTGGATCTGCAGTACTCTTGGACTGCCTCTGTCCCCTGCCTTGTTTCTACCGTTCCACTTGTTACTTCTTTTTGGGCCTCCAGGGAACAGCCAACTCACTAACCCCCTACAGCTAATATGTACCATCCAACAAAGGCTATGCTTTGCCTATCAGGTTAGCTTTGTTCCTCTCTCCTGCAATAGAATATTCCTTCAAGTCCCTGCTCCACCAGGAGAAAATTAGATTGCTAATATTCTAATAAAAAAGTAAGATTCTCTAGAGAAGTAAAAGCAAAAAGGATTCAGGCTAATCATAGACAGTAGCCAAGATGAGTGTGGCATCCTAATCAATTCTAAAGGACCCTGGAGTTCTTTATTTTTTCTTCTTCTTCTTTTTCTGGTATTAAGAATTGAACCCAGGGGCATCCTACCTTCAAGATATACCCCCGCCCTTTTCGATTTTTATTTCAAAACAGGGTCTTGCTAAGTTTCTGAGGGTCTCACTAAGTTCCTAAGGCTGGTCTCCAACCTGTAATCCTCCTGTCTCAGCCTCCGAAGTACTGGGATTACAGGCATGCACAACTGTTCCCAGTTCCTCCTGGAGTTCTTAAAGGAGCTTTAATCCTAAGTGAGTCGGGGCCTTCTGGTGCATTAACACTTGTCTTCCTCCTACACAACAGCATAGTGATGTTTAAGGGGACTCTTACCAGTCCCTCTCAGTTTTATAAAGAGAAAGAATGGTTGAAGGAAGACACCTAATTCACAAATTGCCTAGAGTGAGTTTAGGGACAAAATAATTATTGGGCTGGCTAAAGCATTGCTCATCTGTCAGCCTGTGCAGCTAGTATCATGCTCAATAAATGTTAGTATCCTTTCCATAATCCAGTTTTTCAGTATTTTCCTCTTTCCCTAAGATTTATACACACAATCCAATCTCCCTCTCCCAAGTAACTGTCATTTGGCTTGTAACCCTTCTCCCCATTCCACTGTCCTACCTCTCTTTGATGCCTGCATGCCCCATACATCCTCATAGCCTCTACCAGACAACTCTCCTAATTTTATTTCAGTGTAAACACTGCTCTCTGTACACCAAGAACCTTTAGTTTCCAGGCTACAGTGCAGGGAGGGAAACCTGAACTTTGCCTGGTAATGTGCCTAAATTGGGGAGATGGTCCTGTCATCCCAGCTACTCAGGAGGCTGAGGCAGGAGGATTACAAGTTCAAGGCCAGCCTGGGCAACTTAGCAAGACCCTATCTCAAAATAAAATTAGAGGAGTTGAAAGAAGGCAGAATAGAGAAAGGCAGGGCATTTTGGTTGCTCAAAGACTCAGAACTCAAACAGCAAGAACAGTGTTTCTTGGCAAGAGAAGAAAAGCAGTCAGAACTCAACAGAAGACAGTCAAAACATAGTTGAACAGAAGCATCACAAAGAGCAGAGGACTGAAAAGAGGTCCACACGTCTCATCTGGTGAGCAAAGAGCTGAGGCAGGAGCCATCTTGGTGAGCCCACGCTGGAGGCCAGGGGCCAGCAGGGTTTCACGTGGTCACAGCTGGCACAGCAGCAGGGGTGACCCTGGGACAATTTAATGCAGACAGCCATGCCACAGACTTGGAATGCTATGATCTCTAGGCCAGAATAGTTTGAACCTGGTGAATACTGAGGCCAGCGGCTGATAGAGATTCACACAATCTCAGCCAACAGAGCAGCAGTGGTGTCCCTGGGGCATTAAAGGTCAGCCAGCCCATCTGCAGGCTCTGAATGCCACAATCTCTGGGCCTGCTGAGTTTGGGCCCAGTTACCGTGGAAGCCAAAGGCAAGGAGTCTTCAGGGTTTCATGTGATCACAACCATCACAGTAGAAGTGGTGTCCCTGGGGCATTAAAGCTCAGGCCTCAGGGCCTCAGGCTTGGAACATTATAGTCTCTGGCCCTGCTGAGTTTGTGCCTGGAGAACATGGAGGGCTGCAGCCAATCAGAGACTGCTGATTGCCTGCACTGGCTAGGTAATATATTCCATTAAAGAGTTTCTGGGGGACAAAATCAAAATTCTGAATATATGAGACAGATTTGTTGAGGCAAATATATAATCCCCAGCACAGGACTTATTATAAATGGACAATGAATACACATAGGACTCCTACACAAAGAGAAAGAGGATACCAACACAACAGAGAATCCTGAAAACATGAGAAAGAAGACCAACAAGGAAACAGTAAACTTCTACAACTCCACAAAAATGGAGATCATCAATACAGAGCTGCAGAAAATGCCAGAAGGAGAATTCAAAATTTTGATTTTTCAATATTATCAAAAACCTTAGAAATGAAATCAAAGAAAATGTACAGAATATGAAAGAACATATCAATAAGGAAATCAAGGCCCTAAATAAGAACCAAAAAGAAGCCCTGAGTGAAATGAAGGCTATGATAAATGAAATAAAGTCCTCAACAGAAAACATCACTGGCAGACTAAACCACATGGAAAATGCTTAGAAAATGGCTTAGAAAATGCTCATGCTTAGAAAATGGCTCATTCAAAACTGACCACACAGTCAACAATATAGAAAAGACAATAAAACACAACCAGAATATTCAAGAATTCTAGAATAATATGAAAGGACTTAACTTACAAATACTAGGCTTTGAAGAAGGTCTAGAAGCATAAAACAAGGTAATTAGAAACCTCTTCAGAGAAATAATATCAGAGAATTTCCAAAATATGGAAAACAAGAATGGGCATTCACATACAGGAGACATTCAGAATACCAATAAGACAAGATCAAAGAAGAACTTCTCCATGCCACATAATAATTAAAATTATTAACATAGAGTTTGTAATGTTTGGATTTAGAATGTCCCCCTACCTCCCACAGAAATAAGATAGCAATATTGGAAGTAAGGCTTTGTTGTAAACTCATTTGAGGGGTGGCCAGGGCCTGTATGGTGTGGCTGGAGAAGTTGGGTCCCTGGCATTGCAGCCTTGGGGATTATATATGGTTCTTCCTCCCCTTTTTTGCCTGTTCTCTCTGTTTCTAGCCTCCGTGATGTGAGGAGCAGAGCCTGTGTGCTCTCCCTCCCTCGGCTTCCCACTACCACACCCTAAAATGCAAACACTGGCCTCACATGGACTGAATCTGAAAATCTCAACATCATAAAGGTAATATACAACAAATCTAAAGCCAACATCATATTGAATGGGGAAAAATGAAAGAATTCTCTTTAAAATCAGAAACAAGACAAGGATGTCCATTATCCACACTCCTTTTCAATATAGTCCTCAAGACTTGAGTCAGAGGTATAAGGCAAGAGAAACATATCAAAGGAATACAAACAGGAAAAGAAGAACTGAAATTATCTCTATTTGCAGATGACACGATCCTATACTTAGAAGACCCAAAAATCTCAACAAAAGACCTCTAGAGCTGATTAACAAATTCAGCCAAGTAGTGGGATACAAAGATCAATCTAAAAAAAAATCAATAACTTTTCTATACATCAACCATGAGTCCACTGAAAAGGAAATCCAGAAAACAATTCTATTCACAATAACCTCAAAAACAATAAAATACCTAGGAATAAATCTAATCAAGGAGACAAAAGACATCTACAATTAATATAATAAAACACTAAAGAAAGAAACTGAAGAAGATCTTGGAAGATGAAAAGATCTCCCACGTTCTTGGATAGGCAGAATAAATATTATCAAAATGGCCATTCTACCAAAAGTCATCTACAGAGTCAATGCAATCCCTATCAAAATACCAACATCATTCTTCACAGAGCTAAAAATCGGTCCTAAATTTCATGTGGAAAAACAAAAGACGCAGAATAGCCAAAGTAATTCTCAGCAATAAGAACCACGCAGGAGGCATCAAAATACCTGACTTTGAATTACACTACAGAGCTATAGCAATAAGAGAAGCATGATATTGGCACAAAAGCAGACACAAGAGACCAATGGAACAGAATAGAAAATATAGAAACAAATCCACACACTTATAGCCAATTGATTTTCAACAAAGGTGCCAGACACATACGTTGGAGAAAAGACAGATTTTCAACAAATGGTGTTGGGAAAACTGGTTATCCATGAGTATAAAATTTTAATTAAACCACAACCTCTCACTCTGCAGAAGTATCAACTCAAGATGGATCAAAGACCTGAAAATTAGACCAGAAACTTTTAAATTACTAGAGGAGGGCATAGGACTAACTTCCTCAATAAGGCCCTCAAAGCTCAGGAAATTAAAACAAGAATAAATGGAATGGCATTAAATTAAGAACTTTCTCTTCTGCAAATGAAACCATCAAGAGTCTAAAAAGAGAGCATACGGAAAGGGAGAAGAACTTTGCCAACTACTCTTCTGATAGAGGACTAATATCTAGATTATACAAAGAACTTAAAAAACTTAACACAAAAAAATTAAAAAATGGGTAATTGAACTGATAGACACTTCACTAAAGAAGAAATACAAATGGCCAACAGATATATAAAAAAATGTTCAACATCACCAGCAATTAGGGAGATGCAAACCAAAACTAAGAAATCAAACAACAATAAATGCTGGTAAGTATGTGGGGAAATGGGAACTCTTATACACTGTTTGTTGGATTGCAAATTAGGGCAGCTGTTATGAAAATCAGTGTGGAGATTCCTCAGAAAACTGGGAATGGATCCACCATATGATCCAGCTATACCACTTCTGGGTATCTTTCCAAAGGGATGGAAATCGGAATATTATAGTGATACATGTATATCCATGTTTATAATAGCACAATTCACAATAGTCAAATTATAGAACCAACCTAGGTGTCCATCAACAGATGAATGAATTACAAAATTACAGGATAGACACACAATGGAATTCTTCTACTCAGCAATAAAGAAGAATAAAATTATGTCATTTGCAGGGAAATGGATAAACCTGGAGAGCATTGTGTTAAGTGAGATAGCCAGTCACAGAAAATGAAGGGTCATATGTTTTCTCTCATATGCAGAGGCTAGGGAGTAATCGGGATACAAGAGAGACTTTAATGGAGCGATGTGCGGGGGGGGGGGTCTAAGGAAGGGGGGGAGGGGAGGGAGAATGAAGGAAACACTTCCACTGACATCATGTACATATGTGAAATTACCTGTCAATCTCAATATCATGTATAGGGAAAGGGAGGGAGTGGGGAGGGAGCCAGGAGGAAGCCCACCAAGTGTTGTATATACATATGTCCCTATCAATCTGAACTACATTATGATATAAGACTACAAATTATCAATAAAAGTATATTTAAAAAAAAGAAATCAAGCCGGGTGTGGTGGCGCACGTTTGTAATCCCAGTACTCTGGGAGGCGGAGACCGGAGGATCCGGGTTCGCGGCCAGCCTCAGCTCTCTCTCTCTCTCTCTCTCTCTCTCTACTTAGTGAGGCCCTCCGCAACTTTGTGAGACCTGGTTTCAAAATAAAGTATAAAAAATAGGGCTGGGGGTGTAGCGCGGAGGTAGAATGCCCCTGGGTTC
>PVJS01020208.1:0-27373 GCA_004027185.1 Glis glis
AGGAAGATCACAGCTTTTAGACCAGCCTCAGCAACTTAGCGAGACTCTCAGCATCCTAACAAGATCCTGTTTCAAAGCAAAAACTAAAAAGGGCTGGGGGTATAGCTCAGAGGTATAATGCCCCTGAGTTCAATCCCCAGTACCACCCCCAAAAAAGGGAAAAAAAAGGCTAGGTTAGGGGTCTTTATTCTTAGTATGAATGAATTAGACTCTTAAAATAATTGTCAGTTTTAACTACAATTTTACTGTAATGTTTTAAAAATGACCTTTTACGGTTGCCTCTGGCTAAAAGATCCTATCTGGAATTATTTTATATGAAAATCATTTTATAACAAACTTACTTTACAATATCTGAATATCAACAGATGGCTACATTCAGATTCATGGGACCAGGTGACATTTTCTCAGACGGGCTTCAACCTCCCAGAACAAGTGCAACAACAGAAAACAACAAGGAGATGCTGGGGTATGAGTTTCCAGGGAGTTATCAGTTGTTCTTCTAATGTCTTAGGCATTTGACACAGAATACTTGTAAGAATTCTTTATTCTTAAAAATCTTAACTACATATATAAATTTATTGTTCAGTATAAGAACATTAGTAATCAACCCAAAGTTAATAAATACCACTAATTTATTATTTTCTATACTGCATCTGAATATAATTAAGTCATGTTCAATTTTTTGCTGAGAACTTTGCAGTAAGGTTTTTGAAATTACTTTTATATCAATATCATAATTTGGAACACATGATTTCTAATTCAGATTTGTCATCACTAAGCATCTGTGAAAGCATCAATTATTCCCATTTTTACAAGGAATGAAGAGGGAAAGCCCAGGGTCCTGATTAGCAGTATACACACAAAACCCCAAATAGAGGTCTCTCCAAAAAAGACCATTTTCTATCAAGGTCCCTTCATCAGAGAACAAAGAGAATAATCCACCTTATCTCCTACATTACAATGGACTGCACAAGATGCAGATGAGAAATATATGGAAATACTGAAAAGAAATTCAACCTGATTTGAAAGGATATTTTTGTTTTAATACCATAACCAGATTTTTTAAAAATCTGCATTTGGGCCTTGCATTAATTATGCAAGTTACAGAAAGAACTTCCAGAATTAAAAAACTATAAAATTAATTTTGAAACAGAAATTAGTAAAAGTACTTCAAAGACTATTGTTTAAATTTGAGGGAAAACTTTCCCCTTTCATTAAAGGAGATTTTGAATGAAGGATAATGAAAAATTTAACCTCTTATTGCTTCTTGATTAAACATAATAAAGAGTATATTAAGCAACTGAACAAAATCTATTCTTACAAAATTCATTGCAAGCTGTAAAGTATTTGATTACAGAGAAGCATGGATATCTATAAATTACTAGTTTGCTCCTGTTCTACTGATACCTTATAGGCAACCATCCCTTCTAATCACCTTGAGAGTCTATTAAACTAAATGATAAACTGTTTACTAAAAATATAGGAATCAAGTCTCCCCAAAATTCAGATTCTTCAAAACAAAAGCCTAACATGCAGCAAGCCGTCGTGGACATTGGCATGGCTCCGTTTCCAGGGTTTTAAAGGCTCACATACAACATTTGGAGACTCTTTGTGCCTCCTGTGGGCAATAAAACTATCATGTATTTCATGACACTTGACTAAAAATGCCTGCTCAAAATATTCCTCACAATATATTATTTCTTTATAGCAAGTGATATGTTTATTGAATTTATTTAGTGGTCACTTTTTGATTAGTACAAAATTTTCCACATTCAAATGTAACAAGCTATTTAAAAGGAATTCTTTAATAAATGTGTTATCATGCACTTAAACCTAAAGCTATAATTTATAATGCCTGTGACGAATCAACAATAGCAGTTGGCAAACTTTTAAAAAGGAAAAACACGCATTGAACAATTTCATTTTTGAAGCAAAAACATCACCAAATTAATTATACTGGATTCAATGTATTTTTAATTTACAATTAAAATTATAGTCTTCACTTAAAATTTGTTGAAGAGAAAAACAGAATGTATGCAGCTAAACTGTGATGCTTCCTGTTACTGCATCTGTCATCTCACCTAAGTGGTGAGATGCTGCTGCTGATCTCAAAGGAGCAAACAAGGCCACACTCAGGCCAGGCGCCCTGCGAGAAGAGCGCAGGAGAGGGAGAAACTTCACAGCTTGGAATCTGGTTGCTAAATACATCCTCTATTCTAGTCGTATAAGCTTTTTGGCTGGTAAATCAAAATCCTGCTATACACTAGGATCATATTCATGACAATTCTCTATATTTTACCTTCTTAAAATCAAAGACTCAATTCTAAAGGGTTAATAGAGGAATTACAAAGTAACTCTCTAGTTTGCATTTCCCATAATACTAAAATAAAGCTTTATCTTTTAGTCTAGAAATTTGCTTTTTTAATACTGTGAAAAGCCTCTCTGAATCTGTTTAACGTATTTATTTCTTTTCATCTATTCAGTGCCACTGGGCATAACATGCACTGCGGTGCGTGTGGATACTGTGCAAAGCACCACATGACTCACTGTACCCTAATGCACTCCATTAATCCTGTTTGGACAGCTGGGTCCAGGCATTTGTTAGCTGCATTTTAATTGTTCCATCTTTCTTTTTTTTCCTTCTTTTTATTTATCTCTATGGCAAACTACTCAGGAATTTAATTTGTCAGTCTTCAAAAAGTAAATTTTGCCATTAATTTGTTTTATTCATATTAAAACGATACTCAGCATGTAATTTTATCCCATAAAATCAGTACATATTAACAATTAGCAATTAACCTTAAATAATAGAGCACAGTAAACATGTTTTCTAAATGTTAAAATGATAGGGTGGCTGTCATATCACAAAAATTATTTGATGGACTATTGTAACACATATAATACCATTTAGTGTCCAATCAGGTTACTAACGTGCACATTTTTGGAATTTTCAAGATTAGCACAGTACAAGCAGATGTCAAAACAATAACAAGTCCTATAAAGCAGACACAAAAGAAATAAGACCACTAAAGTAAATGGGTTTTGCATCGGCCTGTAGAATAGTGGTCTCTTTTATACTTGCACTTTAATTCCACTCTCTCTTAAAATACGAATTCTTTGTAGAATTATGAAGATGACTACAAAGCTCCTGCTTTCTCTCACAGCCTGTGTCGCTGATGGCCACTAGTCGTGAGTCAATAATGGAGGGGACACGAGCGCTACGCAGAAGCAACTCCCAGGCATCGCAACTGCAGTCATGAGTGTGCCTGGAACTTACTGATGGGATCTCCCTGATCGCTTTTCCATCATTAATTACCTAAATTGAAACCTAAGTCTAGAGAACCACACAGAACTGCCTAACAGAAATTTCTGTCGGAAATAATATTTAGCCAAGAACTGAACATACAGTCTACAACACCACCATAAAGAAGGCCAAATGAAGACTTACTCAGCTACTTCAGTGACAATGTGGAAACTGTGTTTTACCTTTAAAAAATGATCAAAATTCTCTGTACACTGACAAGTTAAGGAAACAACACGAGTGACAGGCAAGTGGAGACTCAAAGGCCGAGGGCGTCCTTTGAACCAGCATACGCTCCCAGGGGCTGCACCTCGCAGCTTTCAACTCTATTTTCATGGATACAAAGCAGCTTAAAAAGCGTTTACAAATGTTCAGTTTTCCAAACCACAATGATATTTTACATTCATTTGAAAAGACATTTCATATAAGACAAATCAGTTTAATATTTTCTAGATGTTAAAACTTATTTTTAAAAAGCAATCTCCTCACTAGAAGATTTAAAAGCCTAACTTGTGCATGTGGTGGGGAAAACCCCAGTCTATTGTTTGGGGAAGGAATGTCTTAGTGTTGAAAAAGTAAGTGGCTTTTATTTGATAAAAGTAGTTGTCTTGGTATGGCCCTCTACATAAATTAAGTACAGAACTGAAGGTAGAACAGCATGTGGAGAGAAACATATTTTAAAGGCGATCTTTTGGACAGATTTTAAAACGTAAAAGTTAAAGTGGTTTTGTAAAGGTATCTTTAAGAGCTAAGGGTTTTAAAGGAACATTTCTCCTTCAAACTTACCCAGTGTGCGTGACATCACAGGCAGAGCAGAGCTCAGGACCAAGATCGATACACAATTCCCAATGATCTGTCGAGAGAAATTGGAAAGAACGCCAGGCCATTACAGAGCAGGACGGGACGGGCATCAACTGGAGACCCTGGGCGGCACCACCACTGTTGCCTCTGCCAGCTTCTTTAGGATGCTAGCTACGCAGTCCCGAGCTCTAAAGGAATGAACTTCTACAAGTGCTAAAGTCCTATCTGTGGATTCTAGAAAATGTTCACAAT
Source organism: Glis glis (assembly GCA_004027185.1). NCBI lineage: Eukaryota > Metazoa > Chordata > Mammalia > Rodentia > Gliridae > Glis > Glis glis. The sequence continues at coordinate 4,355 of PVJS01020208.1, forward strand.
ACCCGGCACAAACATAAAGTTACAGAACTCTTACATTACTTTATACTTAGACAAAGCATTTTACATTATTGACATGGTTGCCAATTTCAAAAAGCTTTGCTTGTCAAGTAAAAAAGAATTAATATATTCAACACTTCTCACTGTATTTTTAAAGCCAGATTACTACTCAAGTTCTCTTACATAATAGCTACTTCTAATGTTTAATGATTAAGATTTAGTTTCAAAAATGCCAGAAATCCAAACATCTAAACTCTAGTAAATCATTTTCAATGTGTTTTATGCTCATTCTTTCACATTAAGAGGCTGAAAATATTGACTAATACTTATGATTACTTAAACTAGATACTAGATACCTCAACTACTTATTGACTTTAAAGAAGTTATAGCACTACATATGTGTGTGCATAAATATATGTAATATCTCCCCTATAAAGATTAAAAATATGAAATACATAATAAAAAAGAAAACAAGCAGGCAGCTTTTAATTGTCACTCTTTTTTTGTCACCCTGTGGGAATATTTACAAAGATTCAATCACTATATAAGATAACATCCTCTATTATTCTGAAGCCAATGACATATTGTAGAAAGTCAAATTAGACTCAGACTACAAAATGTTTCTGAATAGAATTCTTCTGTCTTACTTTAATTATTCAAATTTGAAATACTTTGTCTCTACTACTTGTAACAACTAAGTTCTTCAGATTTCAAACAAGCTCCCTGAGTACAGTTAGCACAATCAAAGTTACTCATTAGCAACATGTTTTCTTTAGAGGCAAGAGTCCTTGCAGGGCCCTTCTGCGGCTGGTAAACAAGCTCAGCAGTTCTGTGCATTCGCAAATGAATGGAGGCCACCGAATTAAACACAGCACATCCTTTCCCACTCACTCAGCACTCTGAAAATTTCCCAGTTTGTGTTTGCACAACTGACAAATACACACCAATCACAGCAGGCGAACCATTCCGGGTGACTACCAAAGGAACCAGTCCATTTGTGGTGGAAGGCAAGAGAGGGTCCCCAGTCACCCCAGACCTTACCCTACCTTTGTCATAGTTGTGTCATCCTTCTTGGGTGTAAAGTTTCCAAAAAATCGGAGACTATAGAAACCCACAACAGAAGACACCATAAGATAGCTGTGAGAATCAAGGAAAAACTCCCCAAAAGAATGCAAGTTCCCGTAAGTTCTCAGCAGCTTCCCCAAAGTCTTAAGGCCCACAGGAAAAACAAAACAAAACAAAAAGCCACTTGGAGTGCTTGAGGAAGACTGACTTGTTTTTTCTTCTAGACAAGTGTCTTAGTAAATTACCACTGTCCCAGAAACTAGACAGAAAACTTGTTAACAGACAGAACATTCAGCTAAAGAAAGGATACAAAATCAAAATGATTTCAAGTGCAGCTCCCACAAAACCAAAAGTAGAGAGAGAGGCATTTCCTATTCCAGGCCCCTAGAGGAGAAAAAACACTTCTCAGAATTCAATGACACCATTATATTTGGTTTTCCTAAAATTGTTGGTCCATAAATATAAGACAGTTGAAATTAGAAATGTTTAATACTTTGAAATAACATGTAGATTTTTAAAGGCCAATGAAACATGACATTAGACTTATTTTATCAACGAATTCAGCGACCATGTTAGAAATTTTAACAAGCTAAAGAAAAATCTGATTTAACTCAAATGTAATCTAAGTACTCGTCAAAATGATATGATTACGCTTACTGTTATAAAATGGAGCAATCTGCTACTTGAGAAAAAAATCTTGAATATTCTTGTGAGAAATCTTTAAAATGCAATAGGAATAGATACCTATCTGAGGGCTGAGGCAACATACAAACATTATACAAATTAAAGTATGCCAATTTAAAACTAAGCTTAGAAAGAAAGTGAATGCATATCCTATTTCCTTTGTAACTCTAGCAATTCAGAGAGTTACAAAAGATAAGACTGTTAACACAGATATTTTTAAAGTAATGCATTTTTCCTAAACATTATACCTATTTCAAAACCTATTTTTATCAAGGTCAGCCTCAGCAACTTAGCGAGACTATTTCAAAATAAAAAATAAAATAGAGATGGGGGTATAGTTCAAAAGTAGGATGCTCCTGGGTTTAATCCACAGTACCAAAAAAAAAACCCTATCTTTACCAAGAACTTAAAAAAAATCCAAACAGAAAAAGTAATATTCACATATTCAAAGCTTACTACAAATTAAAGATTAAAGAAACTATGTGGATATGAATGACTTAAATTACAACACCAGAGATAAATAAGAATGTGTTGTAAGGCTAATAAAAAAATAAACCAAGCCTTGGAAGGCTGACACAGGAGGATCACAGGTTTGAGGCTAGTCTCAGCAACTTAGTGAGACCTTGTTTCATAATAAAAGTAAAACGACTAGGGATATACCTTAGAGGTAGAATGCCCCTGGGTTCAATCTTCAGTATGAAAGAAAAGGAAAGGAAAGGGGCTAAAGGAATTGGCTTTTGAAAGGACATGATATCCTTGTCTCATATTAAAGGGAAAGAATTAAGACAGACACTGACATTTTTCTCAGACAGAGAACTGACATCGTAAGTCTAGAGAGTTTTAAAGTCATCATTATGGGGAATGGAAAAGCTCATGACTTAGGAAAAATATAATAAAATGTCAAAAATCTAAATGCTACTTTAAGGATCCAAAATTCACAGAGACACCTAGAAAAAGTATGTCAAATATGAATATTTGTGGTCACTATTTCCATATGGAAAATATATTCAGGGAGACTAATTGATAGAATTTAAATAACATCATCAGTTTTTTTGTGTGTGTGGTTCTGGGGATTAAACCCAGGGGCATTCATTCTACTTCTGGCTATACACCCAGCCCTATTTTATCTTTATTTTGAAACAGGGTCTCACTAGGTTGATGAGAGTCTTACTACTTGCTGAGGCTGTCCTCGAACCTGCAATCCTCCTGTCTCAGTTTCCCAAGTACTGGGAGTACAAGCGTGTGCCACCACACCCAGCATCAAATTTTAAATGAGAAAAAAAGTTAATTCATGAAAAGAAGTTCATCTGACTCCCCTCCAGTACATTTTGATGTAGTTCATAAAATGTGGGATACTTTTGAAACATAAGCCCCTATCGATATATATTTAGATCTTCATAAATCCAGTAAATCTACCTAATGTACTCTTTATATATAAAATCACTATTTTAGAGACTTTATATATCACTATATTAGCACATGCATTTTCTTTCTTTTTTCTTTTTGGTACTGGGGATTGAATCTAGGGGCGCTCTACCTCCGAGCTACACCCCCAACCCCATTTTATTTTTTGTTTCAAAATGGGGTCTCGCTGAGTTGCTGTGACTGTCCTCGAAGCTGTGATCTTCCTGTCTCAGCCTCCCAAGTACTGGGATGACAGGCGTGGATCACTACACCTGGACGCATGCATTTTCTTAAAGAATCACAAATAAGTGTTTTAGTAAAACTAAGATCAACTCTGAGACAGAGTTGTAAAAAGAACTCTGATGCTTGAAAAAAGGCCCTGATGATCCAAAGTAAAAAGAAAAGAAAAAAGTTATAGTCTATAAACACTGTTATAAAAACTCTTTACATAAAGAAATTTATACATCTTGAAGTATACACATGCAGAAAGGCGAATGTTTTCATTTACTTACTCAAAATACTCAGGTCTATACATACAGAATACTTTTACAAAAGAAAGGCATTTGGAAACATTGTACTGTACCCTTGCTCCCTTCGGCATTGCTGTTTCATCAACCAGCAGGCAGAGGATGTTACACGCCACCAGGAGGACAGAGATGGACTGCAACAGAGAGGGAGCAGTCAGCTCTTCATTCCAGCACACATATGCAAGTCTAAGTGACCAAATGTATGCTTCAGAAGAGGAAAGCGGCCATGACCAGCTTCTGTCTATGAACTAAGTACACCATATACAAACACTGCAGGATAAATTCTCAAAGATTCTGCAAATTATTATAATTTCAAAGCTTGTGACAAAAGATAATGATATGGATCCATTTACTAAGTAGTCTCACCAACTGGAGAGCCACACAACTCCACAGACTTTAGGTTTGGCAAAACATTACCAGAACTAATTCCATATCCTTTCACAGAGTTTGAGGCAGGATATCTGCAACACCTTGTACTTTCTTAATTTTCAGCAAAACAAAAGCCTGAATTTCTTGAGTATTTTTCCTAGTTGCCATTAATTTCCATTTTTGCTTTACTGAGTTTTACAAATAAAAGTATGGATGAACTTTAACCTTGCTGACAGAAAACCAGTTTAGTAGAAACAATTTAACTGAGGGAGCTGCCAAATTCAAATGCTAACGTAAATAAAATATAATTAGCTTTATTTACATAGGCAAATAAATGCTTACCGTTTCAATAAGAAGTAGAACCATAACGGCAGGATACACCAAATTTCTCTCCCATGCTGAAGCCTTTTTTCGCCTCTCTGTTAGAAGGAAAAACAAAACAAAAATGTCAGCAATTTCCAAAAATTCTCTCCAGATTCATATTTTCATCCTACCATGATATAATTCTTTTTCCTATTTTGAAAAACTTATTTTTACTTTTCCTCCACAAACTATAAAAATCAGTTTTAAGATCAGTTTTCTATATAAGCTTAATCCTATGAGTCTTAAATTTCAGCTTTGTAAAGACAATTCAGTTTTTAAGGAAATATATTATTAATGTATAGCTTACTTTGAAAATACAGACATACTGTATTTGGTATAGATGTATATTGACATGTATATATATTTGAATAAATAAAGTAATATGAATAAATTCTAATCTCATGTCCCAAGGATAAACACGTCCAATTTTCTAAAGGCTGAAAGCAAATGTACTTCTAGCTACAGTAGACCTTATAACCAGACCAATCCTCATGCTAAGAACAACTAGAAAAGATGAATCAAATGTTTAAAAAGCAATCTGTATTAAGATATCAGAGAACCACTAAGGACAATGAAAATTGAGGGGCCAATATTCTATCACCTGAGTGGAGGTAGGCCCTCCAGCATGTACATGAGTGGAGGGGGGCCCTCCAGCACATACCCCTTCCCTGCAAGGCCCTTCCAACATGGAGCTGGCATGGACACAGAGGCTGAAAGATCCAGCAGATCTGCTGAAGCAGAGCTCTCAGCAAACTCCATAGAGACAAGGAGACAAAGGCTGGAGTTCAGGGCTACCAAGGCAACAAGAATTTGTGATGCTGTAATCAGAGAAGGAAAGGGCCAAGAAGTGAGCCTGACACATAGACCCACTTCCCCTCAAGGTCTCAGTGGCTAAGAGGCCGAGAAGAGGAATGGAAAGATACAACCGAGAGACTGGGAAGCCCAGCAGAGCTCTGTCTGGCTCAAGTTTCTTGAGATAAAAACTAGAGTTCATTAAGAAGCCTGGTCAAAACAAGTCAGGCTTTCAATGAGACCAATGAGAAGCTAAAACCTAAGATTAATGACAAACCTTGCTAAATTGCTGAGGCTGGCCTCGAACCTGTGATCCTCCTGTCTCAGCTTCCCAAGTACTGGGATTACAGGCATGTACCAACATGCCTGGCTCACAAGTAAATTTGAACCTACAAAAATGATCCAATGTGAATTCTAGAACTGAAAAATACTGTTACAAAAATTAAGAATTCAATAGATCATTTGGACAATTATCGCTTAGCTGAAAAGACAGTGAAATAGAAAAGAGACCAGTAGAAAGTCTCACAGACTGAAGCGTGGAAATGAAAAAGGAAGGACACACAGAAAAGAACTAAGAGTGAAAATGTGTAGCATGTATGTAACTGGAGACTGAAAAGAAAGAAGAGAATGAGGGAGAAGCAATGTCTGATATATAACTCTTTTTGGGGGGGTACTGGGGATTGAACCCAGGGGCATTCTACCTCTGAGTTACACCCCCAGCCCTATTTTATTTTTGTTTTGAAATAGGGTCTCACAAGGTTGCTAAGAGTCTCACTACTTGCTGAGGCTGGTCTCAAACTTGTGATCCTCCTGTCTCAGCCTCCCAAATACTGGGATGACAAGCGTACGCCACCACGCCTGGCTCATATATAACTTTAAAAAGCATAATTCTGGGCTTCCACTTCTGAAGATGGAACAATAGGACACAGATTTACCATCCAGCCTGAAGGAATGAAGAAACCCCAATGACATACATATAAAGCAACGGTTTTCAGGTTGTCTGACATCTAATCATGGAAGGACAATGACCTTCAAGAGGGAGAAACAAACAGCATGCATCCTACTTGACTCCGCTTCCCGTCGTGAGAGTGTCCAGACTGTGGTGCAGGAAGGAGAAAGCCAAGAGAGCCCAGCACATTCCTGAGTTGAGGATATGAAATGGGAGTCTGAGGAGACTAGATGAGCTCAAGTGTGCAGAGCAAAGTCCCTGAGAAGAGACTGTAGAACAGGGAAGAAACCCCAGGACCTGTGAAAGGTCAGCCTCCGGCATTCAGTACTGGAAGGAGAGGAAACCACCCTCGGCTAAAGAAAGATCATACAAACCAGGAGGGACTAACCCTGGACAATCACAGGGGCCAAAGACAGCGCCTGCCTGGTGCTGGCGAACAATTACCCTGGCTACAGTGCTGCTCTGAGCAAGGCACCAGGATACCCAACTCTTTCCAAGTAAATTACTGCTCTCCAGAACAAAATTCCTCACTTACAGAAAAAGGAAAATATCGGCACCCAACAAGGTGAAATTCACATCTATTTTCCAATCAAAAATTGCCAAGCATGCAAAGAAGCACAAAATACAACTGATAATGAGCAAAATCAATCCAAACTCACCAAGAACACAGATATTAAAATTAGCAGAAAAAAAAACATGAAGTGTTATCATAACTGTATTCCTTATTTTCAAAAAGGTGGAGGACACAGACTGGACATGTTAATTAGAGGCATGGAGATATCAGACAGGCCCAAACAGAACTTCTAGAGAGGAAAACTGCAGTGTCTTAAGAAAAAAATATATACCTGGGGTGAAAGGCAGATCAGATGTGCACAAGAAAAAGGTTAGTGAAAAATGAAGACAAAGCTATAGAATCTATCCAAAATGAAGCAGAAAGAAAAGAAAATAAAGAAGCATCCTTCAGTTGTGGGCTAATCTGTATGTAACAGGAGTCCCTGAAAGGGGGAGTACAGAGGGCAAAAGAAAAAAATATGTCATGGACGAAAATTCTACACGTTAGATAAAAACTACAAATTCCCATATCCAAGAGACTCAATGAACCCAAAGAATAAGACACACTCTAAGGCCCGTCACACTCAACTGACTCAAACCAAAGAATAAGACACACGCTAAGGCCCATCACACTCAACTGACTCAAACCAACGGTAAAGAGGACACCTTGAAAGCAGGCACAGAAAAAAGATGCATAAGCCAGGCATGGTGGCGCACGCTTGTAATCCCAGTACTTGGGAGGTAGAGACCGGAGGATCCAGGTTCGCGGCCAACCTCAGCTACTTAGTGAGGCCCTCAGCAACTTCGTGAGACCCAGTTTCAAAATAAAGTATAAAAAATAGGGCCAGGGGTATAGCTCGGAGGTAGAATGCCCCTGGGTTCAATCCCCGGTACCGCAAAAAAAATAAAAAAAATAAAAAAGATACATGAAAAGATAAGTATGGTAGATCATCAGATATAATGAAAACAGAAAAGCAAACAAGAAACAGCTTTGAGCATTAACACTTTTGAAAAGTCATCGGCATATATGCAAAACAAAAGAAGTGAACAAATATACACCTGCCCACTCCCCAAGAGAAGAGACGGTCTACATCCATGACTTTGGACAGACAGAAAGTTTTGGCATAAACTAGATTTCACAAATTTCCTATATAGAAAGGTCTTTAATAACAAGCCAAGACCAATATATAAGTTGAGAAAAGTATAGTACCTAGCTTTGTCTTAAGAGTCTTTACATCTTCAAGTTCTTGCTCCAGCTCCATGATGTTGTATTCCACCGATGAAGACAGCCCTATCCAAAGCAAAAGTATTTAGAAGGATAACAACAAAATCCAAACAAACAAACACATTTCCTAGAAAAAGTCTTACTTTGGTAAAATTCTGACTTGCCCTATTATTAGTATTTTCTTAATTATAAAACCATCACACACTTACCGTATCAAGTAATAAGGAACCAAGTTTCCTCCTCTCCATCCATCCCCTACAGTGACCATCCTCTGTCCTTGTCAGTAACATACCCAAGCTGATAGTCAGGGTATTAGCTGAATAAAATTCCTTAATATGGATGTACTACAATTTTACTCAGAATTATTCCATTTGTAAATATTCAGCATTTCCTCCATTTTTTGCCACCACAAACAATGTAATAAACACTCTATATGCATATCCAGTACATTTGGGATCTATTATTTCTGTAAGACAGATTCCCAAAATTCTGATTGCTGAGTCAAAAAGTGTGAGCATTTCATTTTAAGAGATATTTAAAGGTTAAATTCCCAAAATATTGTCATTTACTGCAACAATTCAAATTACTGTAATAATTTATATTTCTATCAATAGCTTTTAAAAGTACCTATTTTCCAATATCTTCCCCAGCACGGGATGTGAAAACTCTTCAGTTTTTGCCCGTGATGGGTGAAAAATATTTTCTTACTGTTAACATTCATCTCCCTAAATGTGACTGATCATACTTTCATATGAGTTTATCACATGGATTTTCCCTATTCGTATCTTCTGTTTCCCTAATATATCTCTCTATTCTTTCTGATTTATATATTAAATTCTGAACCAAATAAGTCCCCCAGTACAAATGTGCTTTGATCAGGTCCCCTCCATTTTTAAGAGATTTTTTTCATTATGAATTTGCATTTGTCTGCTGAGGTTTTTCCGTTGTCGTACTCCTAGGATTATACTCTAATTATACTTTTTATTATTTCATAATGAGTCCCTTTTGTCTTTAAACAACTTCTTTACAACTTAAATTCTATTTTGTGGTAAGTTCTTCTTTTTACTTGTCTTGCTTGCTCATTTACACACACACACACACACACACACACACACACACACACACACGTCTGCCTGCCTGCCATTTTAATCTTTCTTTTTCTCTTATGCAGATGAATCTTACTTGAATTTAACTCATATCAGTTAGAGTTCATTGGTTATAAATAAGTGAAACTGATTGCCTAGTTAAAACAGAAAAGGAGGAATTCTGAGGCCAGCAGGCAAAGCAGAGGAAATGAGGCCGCGGAAGCTTCATGGGCAGGGGCAATCAGGACCTCCTGCTCCCATCACAGAGGAGGGGATCGTCGCTCTGACCAAGAACGAAGCCCAGGCACAAGTGTCCCTGGGTGCAGCTCAGTGACCCACGCAGCTTCAGTCCCTTGGTTAGGAGAGGCAGAGAACTCTGACAAGCAGCTCCACAGATCTTATCTAAGGGGAAACTGCAAAGCCCAAGCAGGTGCTTTCCTAGAAGAAAGAGCAGCCAGTGACTAGCAAAAATGATAACTACATGTTGAATAACCCAACCTACTTGGCTCTGTTCTTTAAGAGTAGAATACAGTCCATTTGCATTTAGCAAAAATACAGTACATGCATTTAGTATAATTTAGTACAGCGGCTGAGCTCTCAGTCACATCTCTGCTGAGCTCTCTGCTGGGGCCTAGGTCCACCCTCTTGGCATTTGCAATGTGTTTCTAGGTTCTCTAGCCCTTCCCAGCCCGCTGATGAGCACACTTTTCCCTGTGTGGCCGCGGCGGTGACTTTGCCGAGGTGGATATCCATGTCCACATCACTGTAACAAGAGAAACGCTCTGCACTGCTTACCATGGAGTAAACGACCCCAGCTTTCCTTTCCTCCTTAATATCCTTCCGCCCCCAGTTAGCAATGATTTTTTTTATTTACTTAGTTTTCTATGTCTCTATCCCCCATCCAAACTTTCCTCCAAGAGTCTATTTTCTCTTGGTTTTTGTGTTCTTTGGTTATACTGTGAATCCTATTTTCCTGAAGAAGTTTCTCCTGCAGCCTTGGGCTTGCCCACTCTGGAGGCTGTCACCTGCGCCCAGTGGACGTGGTCACCAGGGCCTGCCCTTCTCCGTCTCCTATGCTGCCATTTTTATTTCCTGCACAGCTCTGTCTTTTCTCTATCATTTAGGTAGCAAGTATCTTCCAGTGACTTGCTAGAAACAGATGAATAGGAAACATATTACTGAGACTATAGAATTGTGAATATTACCTTTATCTTATAGTTCAGTTAAATACAGAAACGGGTGCATCTATTAGGTCAAAATTCACTCCTCAGAATTCTGAAGTCACTGCTCCACTGCCTGCCAGCGTCGTATTGCTTCTGAGAAGTCTGCAGCTGTCCTTATTCCTGTCCTTTCGTATCCCATGAATGCTAGTCAGTCCCACTGAGAATGGCGTAGGCTCGCGTCCCCAGTATTCTCCCTGTGAGCCCATGTTCATGTGCTCTGTTGGGCACAGGAGAGCCCTTTCTAGCTCTACATTCACGCTCTTAAAATCTGAGCAACTGTCTTGATTTCTATTTTCTCTCTTCTGCCTGTTTGGGATACCTACAGCTGGAAGCATGTCTGATACGGTTCTCTAACATTCACCTTCTCTCCTTCTTTTCCTGTTTTTATCACTCTGGCCTATTTTCTGGAAGAGTTCTTGTCTTCCAATATTTTAGATGTGTTTTACTTCTGAATTTCCAGAATCCTTTTCTGCTCAGTAGATACCCCATTGTTATGGGGCCATGGCCTTTCTTATAGACGCACTCTCTCTCAGGACAGCAACAATAGATTCATCTTGGGCTTCATCTCCCAAGCATATTCTACGCCCCATGTGTTCTTGTTTGCTTGTTTCATATGGGAAACTTTCCTTAGACAGTCTAGCAAACCTCAATTGTCTGCTATTATTGAAGAATGAAGAAATAAGCATGCCTGTAATCCCAGTACTTGGAGGCTGAGGCCAGAGGATCGCAGGTTCAAGAGCAGCCTCAGCCACTTAGCAAATCCCTAGGCAACTTAGCAAGACCCTGTATGTATAAATAATAAATAAATAAATAAATAAATAAATAAATGGGCAAGGGGTGTAGCTCAGAGGTAGAATGCCCCTGTACCAAATCCCCTGTACCAAAACAACAACAACAAAAACCCTGCTGATGTGAAACTCAAGAGTACGGATGGGACGTGATAACAGTGAGAGTCCCTGTAAAATAATCTAGCTGACATCCTATTGCTAGTCCTGGAGAGCTTTCCTCTTAGGTTGAAGAGACTCCCCAGCTAAGATCCTCCCTGCCTCCTCCTTGCAGGATTAAGCCCAGCTGCCCACATGAAGGAAGACGGGGCCTGTGTGTTTTGTCCACAGGCACTCAGGCACTCCCACACTCCCTGTACTGGGCCAGGACCACCCTCGACCTCACTCTCTGAGAGTGATCCTCCTCCTCCTGCTGCGGAAGAGGCAGGGCCTGGTACCCTGGAGGGAAGACCAGGCTCCATTTGGGGACTGAACCGCTCCGTAACCAGAAGTCATATAACAAGTTTCTTCACCCAGCCCTCCCTACCTAGCTCATGCCACTCTACCTGGTGGTACTGCTTGTGGAGATGCAGAGGGATTCTAGCATATAAGTCAAGCACAGGTGGCTAAGGATTCAGCTTCCTTGACTCCACTAAATTAGCTATTTCCAAAATTTCCTCTGGTCTACTAAATTCCGAAGTTTCCTAGTGGTTTTCTCCTCTCTACTCTTCTTCCCTTCAGGTTTATGCTTCTCTAGACCTCAGAGTTCTCATCTGTGAAGTGGGATGGACTATCACGATGCTTTCCACTAAATGGGAAAACTCAAAGTGGCTTAAAAACGAGAAAATAATTTCATGTAATTACAAGTCTGGACACAGAGCAGCTTCTAAGTGGGTTCTTCAGCAGCTCAACAGTGACATCAAGGGACTAAATCGTGCCACCCACCTGTTGCTGCTGGCTTAATATGAAGACTGGTGCTCTTTTTTCTTTCATGTAACTTTGTAATTTCTATTTCATTTTAATCTTTGTTTCTTCTTTCCCCAGCTAGTGAAATTTATTTGTGTATGGGGTGGGGCGGTACTGGGGATTGAACCCAGAGCCATCCTTTTTATGTTTTTATTCTGAAACAGTCTCACTAACTTACCGTGTGCTGGCCTCAAACCTGTGTTCCTCCTGCTCAACCTCCCAAGCCTAACCCTAACCCCAAGAACTGGGATTATAGGTATGCTCCACCACACCCAGCTTAGTGGAATTGTTGTTTACTCTTTTTCCTCATATTAGGCACTTCAATGGTTACTTTCTCATTTTTAAATCTCGCACTATATAGCAACATAACATAATCGTAACCCATAATCGTAACCCTACAGGGATGTTTTACTGAGTAACTTAGCCTGTGCCAAAGTGAAACTCTCATGACCATTGTACCTAACCATTCTCTTATTGCTCCCCACCCATCCTAATTCATGGATCTTGCTGAGATTGTTTTGAAAATATTTAGCTCAAGACTATTACTGCATTTTTTCTTCAGGATAGTTAGAATAGGGCCATGTGAAATCAATGAGCATTGCTTTTTTGCCCTAACAGATGAGTGACATCCTTGGGAATATGTGAATTCTTAATACCAATCATCATTACCCCCTTACAACTGAAGAGATTATTCAATGATCCTCAGCAGGTCCAAATGGGAAAGCTGATGTTGATCTACTTTTCCTTTGTAAGTAATTTTTCTATGTGAAAGCTTGAGGATTTAAGCAAGCATTATTCTTGCAAGGCTAAGAATCATTTTTGGAATTCAGGTATGTTATGGTATTAATCTGGACCTTCTAGATTTTCGGCTGAGGGGTAGGGTATAACTCAGTGGTAGAGCACTTGCCTGGAATATGCAAGACTCAGTTCAATCCCCAACACTGCATGCATAAATAGTGACAACTGTATTTTACATTTTACCCCAGTTCTTCATAAATTACCTGTGTGTATCTATAATTAACACTCACTTAACTTTTACACTCCACTAATTGTAAATATAATTCCAAACTATATTTAATTCCCTTTGCTTGTACAGAAGTATTATTACAGTAACCAGTGCAAAGATAGAAAAATAATCTGATGAGTGTTCAGAAGATTGAAAGAGAAGGGATATCAGAATAGACAGTGTGCTTGCTGCCAATTTGAAACTAAATGAAAAGACATAAATACTACTTTGTATGTCTACAGAGCTCAATAAGAATGTCTAGACCATTCAATGTATACTTTTTCAAAGGAAAATAACAAGTGACATTCCTGAAATGCTGTGCTTTTATTTCAGGTGACCCAATTCTAGGCACACAATTGGTGATTAGTAAATACTGACTGACTTGCATACAAAAATAAAAAATACATTCCTATTGTCCTCAAATAAGTTGTGCTTGTATTAAATTACTAGATTCATCTGGAAAAACACAGTGTTCAAGGACATTATCATTCTTTATTACATGATAATGTATTAATATCTGTGAAAAAAGTAAGCTTTTATGGGACAGGATATTTCATTACAAAGGAACAGAAGGAAACAGTGGCTACTGTGAGGAACTGATACGCTGCAAACAAATACTGGAATTATTATGTGAATTTAAGTTGTGCCAAAAAATTAAAATATCCCCCAAACTGTTACTTTATTTCAAAATGAATCTAAAATGTTCAATGTCAGCATTGTCTAGTCAATAAGTCAAATTGGTAGACAAAACCTGTTTAGACAAGTCATGAAAAATAGAAAGGGATTCTCCAAGAAAACCACAAAGCAGCTCATTTAAGGTCAATTTAACGGTATTATTCTGTTTTTCTTCCAGCCCCGACATAAGATTTCACTACCTCAAAGGAAACTGTAAGAGTATCTATTTGCATCCCCCAGGTGATTGGCAGTTCAACACCAATTAGTTCAGAATCGCACTGTTACCAGCATGCAATAAAAACAACACCTTTCATCTTTCTTACATAGGTAAAAATACCTTCAGAGCCAATAACTTTGATCAAATAAGTATTTTTGATCCTGCCCCACCCGTCTCTTTGGATTCAGGAAAACTAATAGCTGAAGGCAAGTTTTCCAGCTTTATTCTTAAGCTGAGAAACTAGTGTGGTATTGAAAATATCTGGCTTCCAAGATAACAGAATTTCCCAAAGTCCAGCATTTCTTCAATAACTAAACTGTCCTTATAGCTTAATATGCAAAACAGATTCAACTTAATACATGAGACAGCCTTTATATGTTAAAGGGAAAGCGCTAATTACTTAATTTAAAATATACAATGTATTTTTAAACAAATATACATTTCCAAGTAGGCATGTGAACAATTCAAATAACTTGATGCAATAAAATTATCTCCCTAAACAATTCAGTATCTTAAACAATGCAGTGTCCTAAACTTAGTCACATAATGAATCCATTTGGAAGTAGACCTCCAGTATAAACAGATTCTTTCTGCATTTGTCTTCTTAATTTAGCACATAACCAAAAAAGTTTGATTAGAAATTCTTATCCAAGTAACTCTTGAAAAATTCTATTATATTAAATTTAGCCAATAATTTCTACCCCAAGAATGGGAGGTCACTCAACTATTGTTAATTATTTCCAGTCATTGAGACAAACAACTTTTTGTTCAAGCCCAACACTCCTAATAACTCATAGAGCAAAGAGCTTCCCTCTCCCTAAGCAGACAGAGCTTACTGTAGGCCACAGGCCCAGGGCTGACTGGCAAACCCAGAAAGCATGTGAACACGAAGCCTCCCGCCCAAGTCTCTTAGGTGTCTCTTTAGCTCAGACTAACACTGTTGCTATCGACAAAGGAGACAGAGAGCCCACACATGCAAAATTCTACGACTATTCCGTCTACAATGCTAGTATTTATTAAAATAGTAGTTCATATTTACTTCTGACATAGCCACAAAAATATGGCTGACGATGGACCCAGTAATGTGAGATTTCTGATACCCAACACAATACTGAAAATGCAAATATACTTTCATTATTAAAGCAAGATAGAAATTATTAAACAACCAGCTTCGGAGATGTTATATAATGCTATGTACAATCGTATTCGGCTTTCTTTCTCCTTCAGATATAAGTTCAGTAGATCTTAACTCTATAAGATGTAAAGACCATGCTTTTCTTTTTATATATGCTATCATTAGGAATGCTCCCTCCCTGTAGACAGTCGTTGAAAAAGTAGCTGGTGTATATTAACATTTTAATATTAACATTTTAATATTTTAATGCAATAAAATTATTATTGCATTATAATATATTGCAATATATTAACATTTTAATATTAACAAAGTTGTTCATTTTAACAACTTTGGGTCATTTTTATAGTTTGACTTCTTTCTCTGAATTTTATAAAATGATACTTGATTCATATTATTCTAGTTTATTATTCCAAAACATCCCTAATCTATTGATATTAGAATACTTTATATCTCTTAAGTCTCCTCATTCCATCTTGCAACAAATAATTTGTTTGGGCCACATTTTATTGTCATTAAAGTAATTAAAGAATCCAAGAAACTGAATAAATTATAATAAGGCATCTATCATTTTTTCACCTCCTTGTACACAAATGTTTTCTGTGGACATTCAATCACTTCCAGGCTGTCTGACTGAGCCCAGACTTCATTTCTCACAGTTGTCCAAAGTCTGAGAAATTTGAAATATTCTCCATCAGCAACACACACACACACACACACACACACACATACACACACAACTATTCTTAGAATGACCACTGCTAGACTTAAAAGAATGCCTAGAGAAAACCAAGATGAAAGTAATGTCGAGGACATGCGATAAAATCTGGCAAAAGCTTCCTTGTAAGTGTGTTACATGAAAGACATCAGATAAGTAACGACCAAATTGCACCCCATCCTGCCTGTGGCAGCAGGAATGCCTCTGAGAGGATGCACCACACCAATGCAGCCCGGGGTACTGCCCAAGCCGTGGCATCTCAGAAACACCTGCAAACTCAACTTAGTTATGAACAGCAAGATGCAAGGACTGACGAGGACATGGAGAGCTGCTGAGAGGTCACCACGCTCCAAGGAAAGGTTGTACAGGACATGTCTTGCTATTCTCAATCCCTTCATTTTTCAGAATACAAAGGTACTGAAACCTGGCACTCAGCAAAAATGAAACAACTACCTCTTCTGTGCTCTTTAGAATAAAGAATTAATATAGGCTTCAGTGGAAAAAGGCTTTTAAAAGAGATTAGAATCAAGCAGGAAAGTAATTGCTACAAAAATGATATACTAACTTTTTATCAGGATGATGAAAATAGTATCTAACAAAATTGAACTGAATAATTAAGTTCAAAGGCTACAATATTTTTAAATAAATTACATTAAAAGGATTGTGGAGGTTTTGAACTTAAACAACAAAAAATAATTTCTATTCATTATGATACTTCTAAAGTTACCCAGTACACCCATAGGCTATACACACACGAAAGCTAATTATTTCAATTAATGCTGTTGCATTACTTAAACATTTAAACATGTTAATGATATATGTATCCTCAACACTGGGAAGGAATTACAAAAGCTTTTCTACTACAATTAATGTAATGGGGCTTTCTGTTGAGCTCTTGCTCTGGGGTCGTGGTTGCCCCTGTGTCATGGCCACGACAGCAGGGAACTGCCTCACTTCTATCCAGTGCCCTGTTCCCCACCCCCGTCAACCCTGGCTGTCGGCTGCAGTCCCCACTGTGGCCTCCCTAAACAGTCTCAAGTTGAGAGTCTGACTCCCCTTCCTTCTTCATCCTGTGTGACATGACACCTCTCCATCATGTGTTTTCCCTCCGAGGGAAATGAGGGGACAGGTACGGAATGCTGTTAGGGTAAGTGGTGTGTTTGATGCCTACGATAAAGAACTGTAGGAAACGGAGTACCAGAGACAGTGAGTCAGAACAGTAACAGGTGAGAGCTGGAGAGCGGGATGCTTCACTGCAACATATGCAAGAACCGGAGGTGCTGGGGCAAGGAGCCTCAGAGTGCTGGGAAGGTCATGAGCAGGGACACCCAAATCCCCAGACATGACAGGCACAGGGTCAGAGCCAAAAATGATCAGTAATCTAAGATTAAACTTCAGAATCTCTGACATGCTTACTTGTTTAGCAACTGACAGCTGACAGTATTGCCCAAAACAACAGAGTTCCTAAGTAAAACTTTAAGAGTCGCTTCTGGCATCTTTGTGTCCTCTTCACCTTAAAGACCTCTGCAGGAGGGCAATGAGGTAGGGACATCATGGTGGTCGTGTGGCTTGCAGCACTTCCAGTTCCTCTGCGGAGAGTGGTGGCGGTCTGCTGGCCCCCAGCGGCCACTGCCTGAGAGAGCCGGCGGTGCAGGCCACAGCTCATCCCATCAGCTCTCCCAATCCCCTCACCAGGAGCTCCCTTTGTTACTCTTAAGCCTCTGGCAGGTTTGTTTTTTCCCTTTAATTACCTGTCTTTTTTGAATTAAATGGTTTTTTATACTGGTCTAAATCTGCAACATACACATACCATTTAGTCGCCTCTGGAGTGCTTCTTCTTCTAGAGTTATAATATAAATTTGCTCATCCAGGTCTTCAAGAATCTAAATTTAAAGATAAAACTATTCAGTTATGTAACATTATAAAATTCATGCTTATTGACTAAGCTACTTGTTCTATTATTTTACATAATATATTCAGTCAAATAACTAAGTACCAAAAATAAAAATGCTTAAACTATTTTATTTATAGATATATTTTGCATACCTTTATTATTTTAGTGCTTAACACTAAACTTCATTATCACAAAATCTACATACATTTAAGTTAGATAATTTTAAAGTTTAAAGGATTAAGCTAAAGAACTCTGCAGCTTTCTCAATGACAAATGTATGAATTTAAATAGCCCAAACACTCTACACTGTAAATACATCTTTATGCCAAGCCATTATTTCAGAGCTATAAGGAATAGATCATCTAGTCCAACATTTGTCCTCCCATCGATATTTACCTACATGTTGCAATCACAAAATCCATATACATCAATAATATGTAGAACCTCCCATTTATGTCACCTTTACATACTAAAAACATTTAATAATGAACACTGGTATTATAAAATCATATAATTTGGACATGATCAATGCACAATACATGCATATATGGATATATCACAGTGAATCCTGTTAATCTACACAATTAATATGTGTTAATAATTGTAATTAAAAATAAGTAAGTTGAAAACAAAAAAATCATCCAATATATAGAACCCTAGAGAAGCAGTATGTTTACATATAAACAACTCACTACTAAGCCATACAACAGTAGGGGGGAAAAAAACTAGTCAATTACAAAATTTTCTCAATTCTAGATTTGTTAACATAGTTATCCTTTTATGAGAAGATTCTATCTTCCCAGCTCTGGGGAAAATATGAAAGAAGCCCAGAGCTATCTTCAGTGTTCTCTATCATTCAAACCCAAGCTCCTCATTCCCAGAAAAGCAGTGAATCGTGAGGAGTTCAGAGTGCAGGTACAGAGACTGCACTGTGTGCCCTTTCAGCTGCCCGAGGAGACAGTCTCAAATCATGCAGCCCCCATGAGGCTTGTGAGCTGTAAAGTTTATGTGATATTTATATAAAGCAACTCAATAATCCCAGTCTTCCACCAAGTACCTATGATCCCCTGAGACCTAGCACTGAACTCATCACTGGGCAAATACACCATCTATACCCTTGGGAAGCCTAAATTTGGGAGGGGAGAATGAATAAATAATTAGGACAAATTAATAATAAAAAAGTAAACTATGACAAGGAATGCCTGTCCAAGGAAGGATAAGAGACGGGGATGAGGAAGGGGTAGGGAAGGCCTCCCCAGGAATCAGTGATGCCTCTCCAGGGAGACAGAATGTGGGACGGTCCAGAGGGGACAAGAGAGCAGGCCACTGACAGGACCAACTGGACAACAAATCAAGGGAAAGTAACCCAAGACAGGGTCCCTAAGCCAGAGGGCAGGGGCCGTATCTTTGTGGGCCATGAAAGAAAGTTTCTTTCCCATCAACCATTCTTATCACCTTCTATTGTTTGGATCAGAATCGACCATTTTACTTGTCTTAAGGTCTGACATATAAAAAAAGAATTTTTATCTTACTGTGCAAATTATCGAATAATAACTTATCATCACAGGTGATGAGTGACAACATGACTAGCACACAGGTACGTGTGTGTGTTAAATGCATGCCTGTGAACATCATCCCCCTTGATTTCTACAACAACACTGTGAGGAACAGACTGCCATCATCACCATTTTATATGCCAAGAAACTAAGGTTTCACAAAGAAAGATTCTGTGCCTTCAAGGCCTATGCTTGTAACTACTGAGGCCCAATGAGGGATCAGGCCTGGGTGACATAGGCCTTGACCTCGAACGGCAGCATGAGAGGTAAGATGGATTCAAAAAATAATTACAGAATTAAATCTTTTTTTTTTGGTACTGGAAATTGAACCCAAGGGCATTCTACCTCTGAGCTACACCCCCAGCCCTATTTTTATTCTTTATTTTGAAACAGGGTCTCACTAAGTTGCGGAGGGCCTCGCTAAGCAGCTGAGGCTGGCCGCAAACCTGTGATCCTCCTGTCTCAGCCTCCCAAGTACTGGGCTGACAAGCATGCGCCACCACACCTGGGTATAATTATAGAATTAAAATAAATGTCAAAACTGAGGCTTAAGTAAAACGTTATGAAAGGTCAGAAGAAAGATTACTACAAGCTGGGGAGAAAAGCCTTGGCTAACATTGTTGATGACTGTAGCACCTCACCCGAAAGCCCGAATTACCAAAAGGAGGGCAGGCATTTCAAGCAGAGGAAACGATCCGCAAAGTCCACCCAGCAAGGAGGCGCTGCATTACTCCGCAGCTCATGAAGGAATACAAGAGTGACTCAGCCCTGGGCACTAAAGCCAGCCTCTGCGTTCAAACCCACCCCATCACATGGCTCTGTGACCTAAGAAACACTACTTCACTCCCTGAACTGAAGTTAATTCAGCCACAAAATGAGAATACCACCACAAAATCCATACGTTTGTCATCAGGATGAAATGAAATATGTGTCAAACACAGTGCTCATCACTACATGTAATATATCTACATGTAATATATACTCACCATTGTTGTTGGATATGATTAACAAGAAAAGAGGCAAAAATAACTAAGGCTTTGAGGGTATTGTTAATAACAGACAAGGTAGGGAGAAAAATCAGCGTGGGGGATAGAGGTGAGTGAGTCGTTTGGCTTTGGAGATGTGGAGCCTGTCGCTCCATGGGGCACTCGATAGCACTTAAGGGACAGGAAGTGGCACTGCCGTTTCCTAGGATTCGGCAGCACACACATTGTACTGTAGCGTCACACGTCTGTGGAGCTGGGCTCCGGCAGCCGCTCGTGGCTGCAGTAGGCGAGAGGCACTGGGGGCGAGGGGGCCCTGGAGAGGGGCAGCGCAGAGCCTGTGCAGGTGAGCTGGGATGTGCACGGAGGGCAAGGAGGGGTCAGCCAGGCTGTGCTGTGAACCCCTGCAGTGCGTGAGCTTTGCTTTGCGTTTGTAGGCAATGAGGAGCCATGAACATAACGTAAGTGACAGATTCCCTAACTGCAGTGAAATTTTGATAGTATTAAAATCTGACAAATAGTTAAAGACCAAAGAGACTCAGAGATAGATCATCAGAATTACTACCAATTGAAATCATTTCAAAATGAATATACATAGCTACGTGCAGTGATGCACACCTGTAATCTCAACTACCTGGAGGCTGCAGCAGGAGGATCACAAGTTTGAGGCCAGCCTTGGCAACTTAACAAGACCCTATCCCAAAATAAAAATAAAAAGGAGTGGGCATGTAGCTAAATGATACAGATATTTGAACCCCTAGGGTTCAATTCAAACATAACTGCTTAGGCGGGCGTGGTGGCACACACTTGTAATTCTAGTACTTGGGAAGCTGAGACAGGAGGATCGCAGGTTTGCAGCCAACCTCAGCCACTTAATGAGGCCTCTGCAACTTAGTGAGACCCTGTTTCAAAATAAAGAATAAAAAATAGGACTGGGGGTGTAGCTCGGAGATAGAACGCCCCTGGGTTCAATCCCCAGCTCCAGAAAAAAAAAACATAACTGCTTTATAAATCAAAGCATACATGTGGTAAATTTTGAAACAGAATTATTGTTTGATATAAGACAATAAACAAATATGGTTTCCAAAAATAAAAAAGATTTTTTTAAAAACAATTTAGTGATAAACCCATAAAAATACTCTTTATGTTTCTAAATACTAGTTCACAAGACTAGTATTTAGAAACATAAAGACTTTCAAATGTAAACACATTTATTTAATGACCAGATAATTCACAGAGGAATACTTACTGCTGGCTTCACTAGCAACTGGCCCATCACTGTGAACATACGGGAAAGGCCAACTGGTGTGCACACTGCAGAAATGAGAAGATCACCAACAGGAAGAAAATACACTTTAGAGCTGAGAAAAACCAAACTCAAGCATTATCATGTTCAGTACATTCCTGTCTCCAATGTAGACTCCCCAGTGCTTGGTCAGACAGCTCTGCATCTCTGTCAACAAAGAAGCTGGAGGGGCAGCATGAGGAGGACGGGCAGCACTACATCCAGTGGAGGAGACGATGTAGGATACGTGAAGGCCAAAGGCGGCTTAGGAGATTCAAGACTCTAACTGTTGAGTAACAGTAAGTGCTTTGGTTTAAAAGAAACTTTTAAAGATTTCAAGAAAAGAACAGATTAAATTTCATGTACTTGTAGAACCGAGAACCTGAAAAGACTTTGGTCTTAAGTTCTTTGAACAATTTAACAACTTGTCCCTGAGATAGGATGTGATGTCTCAAGTAAAACAAAGTTTTAAATAAAAACCACAAATTTATTAAATAAGAGTCTACCATTTCCACTTAAAAGCAGACTCTAGTATTATGAATGGGTTGTGTGTGGAGTATAAGGCACCGTACGTGTGTGTGTCTCCAAGCCAGTGAAAAAGGCTTCCCTTAGACAGTAACAAAAGTATCTTAATATTTATTTCAAGGTTTCAGTTTATGAAAATTTACCTTGAACAATACAAAGTTAGAGCCAATTCAAAAAAACTCCTTGAGGAATCTCAAGGGGAAGTTTTCTCATTTATGGGAAGCTTTCCTATAATTTTCCAGAATACAAGACAACTCTACTTTCCTATCAATATTAAGTCAGAAAAATACTTACAGAGAAGTAACAAACATCCCATCAATGATATACAGGAGTATAAATATGGTAGGTAGAACTCCCAGAGGTCTATAAAAAAATTTAAATGCATTTTAGTAAGTCCAAAATACTGCACATCAGGATAGAGTCAACCTATATGAAGATAAAATATAGGATGACTACATCTAAATGTATACTAAACACTGTAATTGCTTATTTGAATACACTAAGCCATGTAATTTCTAAATTGTAGACTAAAAAGACATAAATTAGGAGAAGAGGAAATAATGCTTTTGCAAAACCTGTTTGGAAGGAGGGAAAAAAGCCTCCATGAAATTTTAAGAATGGAAACCCATAAATTTTACAAAATAATCTGAAAAACTGTTTATTCATTCTGCATATATAAAGTAAATGAACACTCTTTTCTTAAATATATCTAGAGACTTCTTAAGTCTGTAAATTAGCATTGAGAGTTAACTATACAAAGAATTATTAAAATGTTTTAAAAGTCATCTGTAATTATATCTCAAACTATGGCCTCCATTGTGGAAACTGGTTAAAACAAGTAAATTCCTACCATATAAAGACTCCATGCTCGCGGCATCATTGTCGATCAGAGCAGAGGCCACCCACACGATCCCAAGGATCAGTAGTGCCAGCAGCAGCAGCATGACCAGGGTTTCCAGAACGCGGGCTCGGATACCCTGCAGATGTAATTGGAATATTTTATTGTTTCATTTCATGTCGTGAACAATCAGACTTCTGTCAACATAAAAGCATAAGATAAGCC
>PVJS01020209.1:0-32865 GCA_004027185.1 Glis glis
CAGGGGTGTTCTACCTCCGCGCTACACCCCCGGCCCTGTTTTTTATACTTTATTTTTGAAACCGGGTCTCACGAAGTTGTGGAGGGCCTCACTAAGTAGAGAGAGAGAGAGAGAGAGAGACAAGGAGAGAGAGAGAGCGAGAGAGCTGAGGCTGGCTGCGAACCCGGACCCTCCGGTCTCCGCCTCCCAAAGTACTGGGGATTACAAGTGTGCACCACCACGCCCGGCTTATCTTTTATTTTTCAAACAAGGTCTCGCCAAGTTGCTGGGGGCCTCACTAAGTTGCTGAGGCTGGTTTTGAACCTGCAATCCTCCTGTGTCAGCCTCCCAAGAACTGGGATTACAGGTGTGCACCTCCACACCCGGCTTCTATCAGGGTTTAGAAGTGGGAGCCCTGGTAAAAAAGAAGGGTCAGGGAAACTTCTGGAAGACAGGCTGGGGAGACATCACTCAGCTGGAATTGCCTCCCCATAAAACAAAATGGTATGTGTCACTGCCACCTCCTTCTCTTCAGCCCTGTCTCTTCCCAGGTTGCTGGCGTCCCCCCTGGGGGACCAAACTGGACTGAGCACCCAGGTGGCCTGCTTCCCAGCCGCGGAGAGAAGGCAGTGAGTCAGGCAGGGAAGTGGGACAGCCAAGGAGCGGGGGCCCCCACCCTCCGTGAGCCCCACTGATACATCCCGGCAGGCAGCTTGGAGGGGGCAGGTGACCTGGCATGGAGAACCAGAGGGTAAGTCCTCAGACAAGTGGCAACAGGCCACAGACATGAAAGGGAAAATTGTGCTGTGATGGGGAAGGTGTCCAACAGGCCTCCTGGTGACTAATTACAAAGGCTGGGCGGGAGCGTCAGAGGCCACTTGTTAAACACTTGGGTAAGTGGCACCCTGAAAGCTGCCACCTGTGCATCCTGAAAGCTTGGAGGGGACCTCTAGGGAGGTGAGGACCAGGGAATGGGGCTGTCTTCAGGTAGACTCAGGAAGAAAACTGGATCTCACTTCCAGGTAGAGGCTGGGGCTCAGGTCAGAGGCCTCGATGGGAGAAAGGCCAAAGGAAGTAGGGCGCAGAGGAAGCGTTTTAGGTAGCTCATAGCTGTGTGACCTGGAGCAATCCTCACCCCTCCCTGAGAATTAGGGTTCCCATCGCTAGGGTACTGCAGACCACAGACCACACAGACGCGTGGAGACTAAATTAGGTCATGGAGCTAGGCGTGGTGTCATCCCAGTACTTGGGAGGCTGAGACAGGAGGCTTGAGGCCAGCCTCAGCAATTTAGCCAGACCCTCAGCAACTTAGTGAGATTCTGTTTCAAAATAAAAAGAAAGGGTCGAGCTGGGCACAGTGGTGCACACCTGTAATCCCAGTACTTGGGAGGCTGAGACAGGAGGATCACTGGTTCACGGCCAGCCCCAGCTACTTAGTGAGGCCCTCCGCAACTTAGTGAGACCCTGTTTCAAAATAAAAAATAAAATTTAGGGCTGGGGGTGTAGCTCAGAGATACACACACAATAAAATAAAATAAAATAGGGCTGGGGGTATAGCTCAGAGGTAGAGTGCCTCTGGGTTCAATCCTCAGTACCACGTGTGCATACACACACACACACACACACACACACACACACACACACACACACACACGGGGTAGGGTGTAGCTCAGAAGTAGAACATCCCTGGGCTCAGTCCCTAGTAACTAGTAATACACACACACACACACACACACACACACAGAGAATTAGATCATGGGTGTGCAAGTGCCTGGGTAACTGTACAACCTTACTGAAACATGGATTATCTCACCTGAACCAAAGGAGAAGAGTACCTGGCAGGAGAGGAACCCCATCCTCCTGCACCTGGCTTCTGGCCTCCGCCTGTCCTTTCTCCTGAAAGGACACTGGAGGACGATCTGATTTGGGGATCGGGCAGCCTGCTAACATGGACACCCCTGCAATGCAGCCCTCAACAGCAGGAGGCAGCCTGGACCGAAAGGTGCCTGTGCAGGTGGGGCCCACACCTAGATTTCTCCTGCTGACTGTCCCGGTGACTCACCCCCCACCCCGGCCCTTTTACCTTTAAGGAAGAGCCGGAAAGGGTGTGGGGAGAAGAGAAGGAGGCAGGTCCTGGGCCCCAGTCCCGCCCCTGCCCCTCCCCAGCCTACTCCAGGCCAGGCCGCCCAGCCAAAAGGCAGACCGAGAGCAGGAGAGGCACAGAGTCCAGCACTGGTCCCGAGGCAGCCAGTTAGCCCGCAGCCCGTCTGTCTGTCCCCAGAGCCATGGAGAGAGCCAGTCTGATCCAGAAGGCCAAGTTGGCAGAGCAGGCCGAACGCTATGAGGACATGGCAGCCTTCATGAAGGGTGCCGTGGAAAAGGGTGAGGAGCTCTCCTGCGAAGAGCGGAACCTGCTCTCCGTGGCCTACAAGAACGTGGTGGGCGGCCAGAGGGCTGCCTGGCGGGTCCTGTCTAGCATCGAGCAGAAGAGCAACGAGGAGGGCTTGGAAGAGAAGGGCCCCGAGGTGCGAGAGTACCGGGAGAAGGTGGAGACCGAGCTCCGGGGCGTGTGCGACACCGTGCTGGGCTTGCTGGACTCCCACCTGATCAAGGAGGCCGGGGAGGCCGAGAGCCGGGTCTTCTACCTGAAGATGAAGGGCGACTACTACCGCTACCTGGCCGAGGTGGCCACCGGGGATGACAAGAAGCGCATCATTGACTCTGCCCGGTCAGCCTACCAGGAGGCCATGGACATCAGCAAGAAGGAGATGCCGCCCACCAACCCCATCCGCCTGGGCCTGGCCCTGAACTTTTCTGTCTTCCACTACGAGATTGCCAACAGCCCCGAGGAAGCCATCTCCCTGGCCAAGACCACTTTCGACGAGGCCATGGCCGACCTGCACACCCTCAGCGAGGACTCCTACAAAGACAGCACCCTCATCATGCAGCTGCTGCGAGACAACCTGACGCTGTGGACAGCCGACAACGCCGGGGAAGAGGGCGGCGAGGCTCCCGAGGAGCCCCAGAGCTGAGCCTGCCTGCCGCCACCTGCCCCGCCCTGCCCGCTCCAGTCCCCAGACCTCGAGAGGACTAGCATGGGGTGGGAGGCGCCGCCTTCCCAGACCCTTCCTGAATGTTCTGTCCCAGCTCAGAAAGGCTCCTTGGATGGGGAGCAGCAGAGCTGAGGCCACCGTGGGCCAGTGTCAGGTGCTCTTAACCACTGGTCACCCTGCCCACCCCTGCTTGCTGCACCCCTTTCCTCCAGACCCCACCCAGCTGGGCTACTTCCTCCCACCCCATGCCTCCCTCCTGCCCCTTAGGAATTGAGGAGTGTCCCACCCCTGTGACTGAGAACCTGTGTGGCAGAGGTTGGAGATGGGTGTGTGTGTGTGTGTGTGTGTGTGTGTGTGTGTGTGTGTGTGTGTTTGAGAGCAAATGAGAGGGAAAGTATGTCTGCTGGGTGTGACCATGTTTCCTCTCAATAAAGTTCCCCTGTGACACTCCTCCTGTCTTTTCCAGTTATTGGCCATGGGCTGGGAGTGGGACTGACTTTGGACTTGTGAGTTAGGGCCTGACCTCTTCAGGGATGGCTTAGTGACCCGCAGGTGACTTTGGGGGCAGGTGACTCAGGGTGAGAGCTTGGGGTTCAGCTCTCTCCATGTGGGGGGCCCTGTCCCTGGAGGGTCAGGTGAAGGGTCAGGAAAGGCGGCGCGGCTCTGCGGCGGGAGACTGAAAAGCTCAGATCTGGGGTTGAGGGGTGCAGGAAACCAGGGTCGGTGGGAAAGAGGCCACCGAGCTGCCCCCATTGCACTTCAGGTGCGAGGTAAGGACAGAGCCGCAGGGACACGCTGCAGTGAGTGGCACTGAGCAACCTGGACTTGAAAGAAGGGGACAAACAGTCCTACCAAACGCTCAGCTCTGCACGATCAGAGACAGGGGTCTGGAGCCGCTGTTAAAAGCTCAGATCTAAGAGGGGGATGCCTCCCAGAGCTCGGAAATGGAACAAAAGGAATCACGCAGGCGGGGAGCGGGCGCGGGCTGGGTGGGAAGGGCGGCGAGGAGCCGGGCTGGAGCAGCCGCAGCCTCCGCACGCAGCAGGCTGCGACACGCCGGGTCCCGCTTCCACCGCCCGGGGCCGGGGGCGGGGCCCGGGCGTCTGCCGTCCAATCACCGGCGGGAGCTGCCCAGGTCCCGCCCTCGGGCCCGCCGTCCAATGGGGGCGTGAGCGGCAGAGCGCGCGCAGCGGGTTCGCACCTCGGGTGCCGCGGGGCAGAGGCGCGACCCGCTCGCGGCTGATGGAGCGCGTCCCCGCCGCCCGCCGAGCGCCGAGGGGCGGCGCTTCCCGGTTTCACTCGGGCAAGTCGCCACCCGCCCGGCCCGAGAGCTGGCTCGCTGGAGCAGCGGGACGGGGCGGGCAGGAGCAGTCCCCGCCCTCTGAGTCACCGGCGCCCCCGGGGGCCGGGCAGCAGGGTCGCCGGGAGGAGGCCCCCAAGGTGTCCCCTCCGCGCTGCAGGCCCTGAGGCTTGGATAGTGTCCCTGATGGCTCAGCCACCTTGGAAGAACCATCCTACTGCCTTGGGCGTCACTTTCCGGTCCGTATGCAAGAAGCTTGAACTAAAGGTTCTCCCGCCAATAGGAGTGAACGTCTTGGGTTCTGGAGTGAAACTTGTCTTTGGGTCATCACTTGTGAAGGTTGGGGGTGGTGACTTAAAAAACAGGACCTTCAGGCGGACGTGGTGGCACATGCCTGTAATCCCAGGACTTGGGAGGCTGAGACAGGAGGATCGCTGGTTTGAGGACAGCCTAAGCAAGTAGTGAGACTCTCATCAACCTAGTGAGACCCTGTTTCCAAATAAAAATAAAATAGGGCGGGGGTGTAGCTCAGAGGTAGAATGACTCTGGATTCAGTCCCCAGTACTACACACACACAAAATAAAATAAAATCGGTCTGGGGGTCTAGCTCAGAGGTAGAATGCCCCTGGGTTCAACCCCTAGTACCACAAAAAAAAAAAACAAAAAAAAACCAGCACCTTCCTTTTAGAGTTAATGGGAAGATTTTTATTCTTTTTTTTTTTACATTTTTTTCCGATACCGGGAATTGAACCCAGGGGCATTCTACCTCCGGGCTACACCCCCAGCCCTATTTTATTCTTTATTTTGAAACAGGACCTCACTAAATTGTAGAGGGCCTCACTGAGTAACTGAGGCTGGACTCAAGCCTACAATCCCCGTCTCAGCCTCCCAAGTACTGGGATTACAGGTGTGCGCCACTCTGCCCCACTTGCTATGAAGTTTGAGAAAAGAAATGCAGGTAAAGTAGCCCATGGTATATACTCAATGTTAGCTATTTCCTTCCAGAATCAGCGAGTCTAGGATTTCTCCAGCATTTCTGTGCCCAAAGCAGAATAATCAGCCAGGCCCAGCACTGAGGCACAGCTTTACTGACAAAGCTGGCCTGGGCCACCTAAGAACGCTGGCCTGACAAGCAGGGTGTCACTCCTCTGCCTGGCAGATTGAGAAAACTCAGTCCAGCCTGATCAGGTTCCCGAGAGTCCAAGTTTGGCCACATCCATGGGACTCAGAACTGAAGGGCTCTTGACACAGCTTCTAATTCTACAGGGGAAGCTGCAGGACACTCTGATACCTTCTGGGTCCCTTGTTATCTCCCCTCCTTTCCTGGTGGTGTGTTGGGTTTCAAGGTTCTAAACCTGACCGAGACTGAGCTGGGGCAGGTGACTCCCCTCAGCTGTGGAGGTGACCTGGTTTTTCTCACCAGGCAGGTCTGGTAACTTTCTCTTAATGGGGTAGGTCCTGGGAGAGGAACTTCCTTCTTTTCTCTCAGCCTCTGATTTTTGTCTGTTGGCTCCATGGTTGCACTAAATGGGAAGAAATGAGCTGCTCTAAAGTAGTGTGCTGGTGTTGAAGGATTTCAAAAGCAGATGCTGTGGGTTGCAGATCAAATCAGATATTTATTAGGACTAGATGTGAGCGGGGTTAGGCATCAGCTTCTGACCACAATGCTTCCAGACCTTTTTGTGACATATTTAAAACACACACACACACACACACACACAACCTCTTAGTAACCATTTTTTGCCATCTTTTCCTGGTCTAGATTTGACATTTAAAATTATCAGTCCCTCACAGGTTCGGGGATAGCCTTAGCAACTTAAAAATTTCAGTCCCACTGCTAATAGGTACAGGGTTTCCTTTGGGGTGATAAAATGTTCTCATTTGTGTGTGTGTGTGTGTGTGTGTGTGTGTGTGTGGTACTGGGGATTGAACCCAAAGGCATTCTACCTTCAAGTTATACCCCAGGCCTGATTTTATTTATTTGGAAACAGGGTCTTGCTAAGTTGCCATGGCTGGCTGTGAACCTGTGATCCTCCTGTCTCAGCCTCCCAAGTACTGGGATTACAAGCATGCGCCACCTGCTAAAAAAAAAAAAAGTGTGGATAGTTGCATAACTTTCTGAAAATGAACTGAATTGAATCCTGTGGAAGGACAAAACTATGGTATGTCAATTCTCTCTCTCTCTCACTTTTTTTTGTGTGTGTGTGGTACTGGGGATTGAACCCAGGGGCATTCTACCTCTGAGATACATCCTCAGCCCTATTTTATTTTATATTTGTAAACAGGGTCTTCCTAAATTGCTGACAGCTTCACTGAGTTGCTGAGACTGGCTTCAAACCTGCGATTCTGTTGTCTTAGCCTTCCAAGTACTGGGATTATAGGCATGTGCCACCACGTCCGGCTTTTTTTATTTTATTTTTTGTACTCGGGATTGAACTCAGGGCCATTCTACCTCTGAGCTACACCCCCAGCCCTTTTTATTTATATTATTATTATCATCATTATTATTTTGGTACTGGGGATTGAACCCAGGGATATTCTACCTCTGAGCTATACCCCCAGCCTGATTTTATTTCTTATTTGGAAACAGGGTTTCACTAGGTTGCTGAGGGCCTCCCTAAGTTGCCAAGGCTTGCTTCAAACCTGCAATCCTCCTGTCTCAGCCTCCCAACTTCTGGGATTACAAGTATGCGCCACCACACCCAGCTCTGTATTCTTTATTTTGTTTATTTATTTATTTTTTAAGACTGGGGATTGAACCCAGGGGCATTCTACCTCTGAGCTACACCCCCAGTTTACTAAGTAGCTAAGGCTAGCCGCGAAACTGGATCCTTCTGTCTCAACCTCCCAAGACTTGGATTACAAGCGAGTGCCACCACGCTTGGCTGTATTCTTTATTTTGAAACAGGGTTTCACTAAGTTGTTAGGACCTCACTAAGTAGCTGAGGCTGGCCATGAATCTGGGATCTTCCTGTCTCAGCCTCCCAAGTACTGGGATTATAAACATGTGCCACCACACCCAGCTCCTTTTATTCATTTTTTTTTTGTGGTACCAGGGATTGAACCCAGGGGCGTTCTACCTCCACGCTACAACCCCGGCCCTATTTTTTATACTTTATTTTGAAACCGGGTCTCACGAAGTTGCGGAGGGCCTCACTAAGTAGAGAGAGAGAGAGACAGGGAGAGAGAGAGAGAGAGAGAGAGCTGAGGCTGGCCGTGAACCCGGATCCTCCGGTCTCCACCTCCCAAAGTAGTGGGATTACAAGCGTGCGCCACCATGCCCAGCCTCCTTTTATTTTTTAAAAGTAAAAAATAAACCTGGAGCCTGTGATCCTTTTGTCTTACCATCTCCAGTACTGGGATTTGTCAATTACATCTCAATTGAAAACATCTGTGCCAGAGGCTGGGTTATATAGCTCTATGGTAAATTGCTGAGACTGGCCTCTAACCTGCTAATCCTCGTCTCAGCCTCCCAAGTACT
Organism: Glis glis; assembly: GCA_004027185.1. Lineage (NCBI taxonomy): Eukaryota > Metazoa > Chordata > Mammalia > Rodentia > Gliridae > Glis > Glis glis. The sequence goes on from PVJS01020209.1 coordinate 7,814, forward strand.
GGGATTACAGATGTGGGCCACCACACCTGACTAGAACTTTGATTTTTTTTTTTTTTTTGGTACTGGGGATTGAACCCAAAGACATTCTACCTCCAAGGTGCACCCCCAGCACTTGTTGATTTATTTGTTTTGAAACAGGGTCTTGCAAGGTTGCTGAACCTGTCCTTGAACCTGCGATCCTCCTGTCTCAGCCTCCCAAAAACTGGGATTAGAGGCATGGGCCACCACACTCAATTTAGAACTTGGATTTAAACCCATCCTTTCAAATGTGTGGACAAGCCGAGCATGGTGGCACATGCTTATAATCCCAGTACTTGGGAGGCTGAGACAAGAGGATCGCAGGTTCGCAGCCAGTCTCAGCTACTTAGTGAGGCCCTCCACAACTTAGCCAGACTGTTTCCAAATAAAAATAAAATAGGGCCGGGCGTGGTGGCGCACGCTTGTAATCCCAGTACTTGGGAGGCTGACACCGGACGATCCGTGTTCGTGGCTAGCCTCAGCTACTTAGTGGGGCTCTCCGCAACTTCGTGAGACCCGGTTTCAAAATAAAGTATAAAAAAAATAGGGCGGGGGTGTAGCGCAGAGGTAGAACGCCCCTGGGTTCAATCCCCGGTACCGCAAAAAAAAAAAAAAAAAAATAGGGCTGGGGGTGTAGCTTGGAGATAGAGTGCCCTTGGGTTCCATCCCCAGTAACACACACACACACACACACACAATAAAACAAATGCGTGGATAATAGGTTAGTACCAGATCCTCCATTAAAGAAAAGGAGATAAGGCTGGTCCTAGGATGAGAAAGGGCTGTCTAGACAGACTGAGCTAACAAAGCTACGAGCAACCCCAGCCTATCTTTTCTACACTGCCAGATTATCCCCTGGGAAACAGAGGCCCAGGGCTTATGAAGATCTTGCCATCCCAAGAACTTGAAAGGTACAGGGAAAATTTGCAATCTAAAATTCTTTTTTTTTTTTTTGTGGTACTGGGGATTGAACCCAGGGGCGTTCTACCTTTTTTTCCTTATATATTGTTACTTCAGAAACCAAAGTCCAAACTGGCTTTGTTGATCCAAAGGTGTAGGTGACTTATGCCAAGTCAGCCTTCTTAGAACCAACCAGGCACCTTAGGCAAGCCACTGTGACTCTTTCAAGAAAAGCACTTGAAAGAGTGCTTACACACACATTCAAAACAAAACAAAACCTATGATCTTTAAATTACAAAGCTTTTTTTTTTCCTACTGGAGATTGAACCCAGGGGCATTCTATCTCTGATTTCTTTTTTTTTTTTTTTGCAGTACCGGGGATTGAACCCAGGGGCGTTCTACCTCTGCGCTACACCCCCGGCCCTATTTTTTATCCTTTATTTTGAAACCGGGTCTCACGAAGTTGCGGAGGGCCTCACTAAGCAGCTGAGGCTGGCTGCGAACCTGGATCCTCCGGTCTCTGCCTCCCAAGTACTGGGATTACAAGCGTGCGCCACCACGCCTGGCTTTGTTCTTTATTTTGAAGCAGAGTCTTGCTAAGTTGTTGAGTCTGACCTCGAACCTGCAATCCTCCTATTTTACCCTCCCAAGTAATGGGATTATAGGTGTGCCACTGTGCACCTACAACAGCTTTTTTTTTTTTTTTTTTTTTGCGGTACTGGGGATTGAACCCAGGGGCATTCTACCTCCGCGCTACACCCCCGGCCCTATTTTTTTATACTTTATTTTGAAACCGGGTCTCACGAAGTTGCGGAAGGCCTCACCAGGTGGAGAGAGAGAGAGAGACAGGGGGAGAGAGAGAGAGAGAGAGAGAGAGAGACAGGGAGGGAGAGAGAGAGAGAGAGAGAGAGAGAGAGCTGAGGCTGGCCGCGAACCCGGATCCTCCGGTTTCCGCCTCCCAAAGTACTGGGATTACAAGCGTGCGCCACCACGCCCAGCTCTACAACAGCTATTTTGTGTTTGTGTGTGTGTGTGTGTGTGTGTGTGTGTTATTGGGGATTGAACTCAGAGGCATTTTACCTCCAAGCTATACCCCCAGCCCTATTTTATTTTGAAACAGGTTGATGAGAGTCTCACTACTTGCTGAGGCTGTCCTTGAACTGCAATCCTCCTGTCTCAGCCTCCCAAGTACTGGGATTACAAACATGCACTACATTCCTGGCTTTTTATTTTGAAACAGTGTTTCACTAGGTTGATGAGCATCTCACTACTTGCTGAGACTGACCTGGAACCTGCAATCCTCCTGTCTCAGCCTCCCAAGTACTGAGATTACAGGCGTCACTGCCACACCCGGTTTACAACAGCTATTTTGAAACTGTGTTTAGAGGGCTTCCTAGAAGCTGCCATGGAGCAGGAGCCCAGGTGGTCAGGGTTTTCCATTTCCACACAACTTTGGCTAAAATAGCCACACATGTCTATTTTGTATTTTGGAGTTTCAGGAGTTATAATAAATTTGAGAACTGCTTTGTGCTGTGCTACCCTGCTCCTATTTTCTGTTTTGGACTTTCTAAGAATCAAGAAAACCAGAAAACCACTTTTCTCTCCCTCTCCGTCTCTCTCCTCAGTCTGTCTTAAATTGTTGTGAAGTGAAACCAATTTCCTGGCTCACTCACCAACTTCAGGTTTCCTTAACTGGGTTCCATTCTTTTTTCCTTTAAATTCTTCACCCCATTCTCAGGGCCCATCCCACTCCCCCCCCCTGCTTTGTATGGGGTGGGGAGGCAGGTTTCTGCACGGTAGGTTCCCTTCCCGAGAGCCCCCCAGCCTCACGTAGCACTGAGTCAGGAGCCAGGAATGTGTGTGGGGGCAGCAGACAGGTATGTCACCCTGGGGGTGTCAGGCTGATTCACCTCTCATCTCCACCCAATCCTACAGCTCTGGGGAATTTAACTCTTTGTCTAGAGATAAGAGGGGAATCCTGGGCTCTCTCAAAGGTGGAGTCTTCAAATCTGAGTAGGGACAGCATTTTTAACAGTCAGCTTATGGTGTTCAATAAACATTTATCCAAAGGGAAGGATGAAGGGAAAGGAGATCGGGAGAGGGAGGAAAGAAGGAAAGCACAATTTCTCTCTTTTTTCTCCTTCAGAGTAAAGCTGACCAGAAACCTTGGCTGACTATAGAAGGTACTTTTAGCTCCTTCTTTAGATCACGTGACCTCTGGTATGATTAACAAACGGGGGGGGGGGTCATATTCATGCCCCAATCTCCCTTTACTGTTTCTCTGACTCCACAAAGCAATGTGGATGCTCCATGATTAAAATACTGGAAGAACTTAGAGGTGACGATTAGCACAAAAGGGAAGCACGGGGGACAATTGTTGAAGCTAAATTTACACAGCAAGCACACTGCTTTAGACTTGATGTTTATTTGGGATTTAATTTTTTTTTTTTAGATAGGGTCCAGCTATGTTACCCATGTGTGAATCCTAAGCACACATGACCCTTCTGCTTCCGCTTCCCAAGTAGCGGGGGTACAGGCATGTGCCACGGTGCCCGACTCTACCTGGGATAAAGGGGCCTCTCATCTCCCTCCTCCACATCTGCTTCAGGGTTTTGGAATGAGGAGGAACATTTAAAACTTTGCTGTATTTTATCAGTACTCATCTTTTTCCACCTCAGTTGGCTCTCAGGTCCCCAGCCCATCCCCTCATGGCCCCTCAGTCCCAACACACCTGGACACCTGGGCTTCTGGAACTGGCCGGGACACGATGCGTGGAAACAAGGCACATGGCTTCCCTCATCCTTGGCAGGCCGGCTGCCACAGGAAGTGTTTGTTACTCTGCAGTTCTCTAAACAGGACAGGAAGAGGGGGCAGGCAACCCTGCTCAGGCTGGGTAAGGACAAGAGCCCGGGCTGAGAGAAAAGGGCAGGGAGGGCAGCAGGGGCCTCGTAGTGCTCGGGTGGGTCTGCAGTCACTCCTTCCCCTCTCAGGATTCTTGAGAAGGGACAGAAATACCCCTCAAATCTGCTTTCCCAGCCGGGCGTGGTGGCGCACGCTTGTAATCCCAGTACTTGGGAGGCTGAGACAGGAGGATCCGGGTTCGTGGCCAGCCTCAGATACTTAGTGAGGCCCTCCACAACTTAGTGAGACCCTGTTTCAAAATAAAGAATAAAAATAGGTCTGGGGGTGTAGCCCGGAGGTAGAATGCCCCTGGGTTCAATCTGCAGTTCTGCAAGAAAAAAAAAATCTACTTTCCCTTTCTTTTTTTTTGCGGTACCAGAGATTGAACCCAGGGGTGTTCTACCTCCGCGCTACACCCCCGGCCCTATTTTTTTATACTTTATTTTGAAACTGGGTCTCACGAAGTTGTGGAGGGCCTCACTGAGAGAGAGAGAGAGAGAGAGAGAGAGAGAGAGAGAGAGAGAGCTGAGGCTGGCTGCGAACCCGGATCCTCCGGTCTCCGCCTCCCAAAGTACTGGGATTACAAGCTTGTGCCACCACACCCGGCTTACTTTCCCTTTCTTCTTCCTACACTCACTATCCTCAGCCGGCTGTGGGTGAACATTTTGCTAATGCAGGCACACTGGGTGTGCCTGTGCAGCTCTGTGGGCTCTATGACCTCACCCTTCTGCCTAAGCCTCTTTGTCAGGCCGGGAGCCGGGAGCCGTTCTAGTGACCTGTGGTCCCTGGTGAGTTCTTCTAATTCCACACTATCTTCCAATTGTTGGGGTCTCCAATTCAGAGTCAGGAAATGCAGATCCTCAAGTCAGTGGTGAGCAGGGATACAGGAAGGAGGACACCTCAGTGAGATGTGAAGCGGCTCTCTTGGAAAGCATTGTGGTAATATGAATCCAGAATCTGGAATACGTCAGCGATTTCATTTGTAGGACTTTATCATAGGTTAAAAATCAGACTCAGCCGGGCGTGGTGGCGCACGCTTGTAATCCCAGTACTTGGGAGGCTGAGACTGGAGGATCCGGGTTCACGGCCAGACTCAGCTACTTAGTGAGGCCCTCCGCAAGTGAGGCCCCTATTTCAAAATAAAGAATCAAAAATAGGGCTGGGGTTGTAGCTCAGAGGTAGAATGCCGCTGAGTTCAATCCCCAGAACCAAAAAAACCCCCCAAAAAACAAAAACAAATTATGAAGCCATCAATGGACTAATCCACAGAGGAGATCCAAGCCCTCAAGATGCAGTCACTTCTGCAAAGCCCTCCCCCAGCACCGCTGCATAGGGACCAAGCCCTCAACACGAGCCTCCAGGGGCCACTTCAGAGCCAAATCATTTGTTACTGACTTATACCATAGGAATCCAGACAGGTAAACAAGGCTATAGCCAGACCAACAAATATTATTATGTACACATTAAAAAGGGTTTATAAGCCGGGTGTGGTAGCGCACACTTGTAATCCCAGTACTTGGGAGGCTGAGACAGGAGAATCACAGGTTCAAAGACAGCCTCAGCAAGTAGTGAGACTCTCATCAACCTAGTGAGACCCTGTTTCCAAATAAAAACTTAAAAATAGGGCTGGCAGTGTAGCTCGGAGGTAGAATGCCTCTGGGTTCAATTCCCAGTGCCAGACACACACACAAAGGGTTTATATATTTTTAATTATAAGAAATAGCATAACTGAAAAAAGTAGGATACAACCACTGGGTACAGTGGTGTATGCCAGTGACCCCAATACTTGGAAGGCTGAGACAGGAGGATCACAGGCTTGAGGCCAGTCTCAGCAACTTAGTGAGTCTGTTTCAAAATAAAGTAAAATGACCCTGGGTTCAATTCCCAGTACCAAAACAAACCAAAGAAACTCCTGAGATTGGTTGCCCTGTGCCAGCCACACTGGAAGACAGTCTTTTTTTTTTTTTGTGGCGCTGGGGATTGAACCCAGGGGCACTCTACCTCTGAGCTACACCCAGGCCTATTTTATTTTTATTCTGAAACAGGGTCTCACTAGGTTGATGAGAGTCTCATTATTTGCTGAGGCTGTCCTCAAACCTCTGATTCACCTGCCTCAGCTTCCCAAGTACTTGGGATTACAGGAGTGTGCCACCACACCCAGTTTATGAGCCATTGGTATTCTACCTCTGAGCTACATCCCCAGTCCTTTTTAGAATTTTTGTTTGTTTGTTTGTTAACAGGGTCTCCCTAGTTGCTGAAAGCCTCACTACACTGCTGAGGCTGTCCTCAAACATATTAACCTCCTGTGTCAGCCTCCCAAGTACTGGGATTACAAGTGGGCACCACCACCCCCAGCGGTACTGGGGATTGAACCCAGGGGCATTTTACCTCTGAGCTACACCCCCAGCTCTTTTTTTTTTTCTTCAGTACCGGGGATTGAACCCAGGGGCGTTCTACCTCAGAGTTACACCCCCGGCCCTATTTTCTATATTTTATTTTGAAACTGAGTCTCACGAAGTTGTGGAGGGCCTCACTAAGTAGCTGAGGCTGGCTGCGAACCCGGATCCTCTGGTCTCCGCCTCCCAAGTACTGGGATTATAAGCGTGCGCCACCACACCTGGCCTTATTTTTTGTTTTGAAACAGGGTCTCATTTAGTTGCTGATAGTCTCACTCCTTGCTGAGGCTGTCCGCAAACCTGGGATCCTCCTGTCTCAGGCTCCCAAGTACTGGGATTACAGGTAGGCGCGACCACACCTGGCTTAGGAAAAGGTCTTTTACCCTGCACGTTCCACACTGAACGAGCCTCACTTGGAAGCCAGGTATCTCTCCCCTTCTGCATTGTGCTTTCCCTTCCCAATCGCCTCGGTGTATGAACAATGAACAGAGAATGATTTTGCTATCAGAAACTACATTTACTGAGGAAGAAAATACCTTCGCTGTCACACCAGGCCTTGAAAATAGTTTTGGATTATTTCTGTCCATCTCCACTCCATGACCACAGGATAAATGCCGAGGGTGCTTGGATGAGGCCATAAAGTTGTAAACGACGCCTGCCGGCCCCCACACCTGTGGTTTTTTTTTTTGGTGAGAGTTGGTGCCTCTGTGACGGGTAAGCATTAAAACCCATGACTATAGCTATTGGTACTGTTTAAAAACGCAGCACCCACCCTCACGCCCTGATGAGGGATTTGTCCAGCAGCCTGGGCGTCAGGATTCCTGGGCTCCAGGCCCCACAGGTGACTCACAGCTAGCCCCAGGCTGTGCCTCCTGGCCTCAGTTTCCCTGGCTTGCTCTGTTGGTACTTCCCACCTACTGTGCAGGGTATTAATAGGGGCGAGGTGCTTTGAACTCCTCAGATGAAAGAGGCCAGGGAGGCAGCACCCAGTTATTATCCCCTCTATAGCCAGGCGTGGGAGCCGAGGTCGGCGGCTTTCATACTGTTCCAGCCACGGTAGCCTCCGCATGGCCCCGCATCTTCTGCCTTCAGCTCTGGTAGCCAAAATTGGGAAACAAAGACCAGTCAACAGCCCTGCTGTAATGTTGTTTCAGAACAGATTTTCCTAAATGGAATTCTGTAACTGCCCAAACTACCAGTGATGTATCTTCCCCCAATTACTTCAGGGACTTGCTAAGTTATCAAGGCTGGCTTTAAACCTGTGATCCTCCTGTCTCAGTGTCTCAAGTACTGGGATTACAGGTGTGTTACCACACCATACCAGATGCCTAAATTCTTTCTCCTGTTTGGCTACAAATCCTGTGGGGTAAGGGCTGTACCTTCCCTGCCCCTCTGCCACCTTGAGGTTTGGGGACAAAAGCTGGGGACTTGCAAACACTCTACCACGGAACTACATCCCCAGCTCAAGGGCTGTAATTTTTTACTAATAAGCATATAATATGAGGGACACAACACAATTTAGTCAGCACAATGGGCTGAGAAGCCAGGCTGAGTGAAGTTCAAACTCTTCATCTTTCTGTTTCCTCCCTATAAAATGGGATATTAGTGATATTCCCTACCTTTCTCTAGAGGTGACTGTGAGGACCACGTGAATACGTGTGTAGAGGCACTTTGTAAAATGCCACGCCCTTCAAATGTGTTAGCAGGCCTGATGGTCTACAAATAAGACTTCTAGCACAACCACCTTCCCTAGACAGGTCATCAGTCACTCCAGACTCCAAGTTACAACTGCAAAAGTAAGTCTGGGGTGCCACCTACTGGTTGACAATGTGAACTGAACTGCAGTCCCCTCCAGTAGCAAGAACAGCAAAGCAGTATTTCCCAGCTTCAAGTAATCTTGATTTTTGCACACCCTCATAAAAACTGTCCTATTACCTACTTATTGCTGAGGCTGGTCTCGAACCTGAAATCCTGTCTCAGCCTCCCAAGTACTGGGATTACAGGAGTGCGCCCCCATTCCCAGCAAATTATTTCATTTTTGAAGTAGGCTTTTAAACTTTTACTAGTTAAGAATTGCCAAAAATAGAATAAAACCATGAAATAAATACAATGAAAGCAACACATTAAATAAGGTCTGTCTAGGAAGTGTTCCCTATGAGGACCTGAGCTCAAGGCTCACTGTTAAGACTGAAGATTAACAAAAGCACCAGACTGAGCCAGGCGTTGTGGCGCACATTTGTAATCCCGTACCTGGGAGGCTGAGACAGGAGGATCGCAGGTTTGTGGCCAGCCCCAGCTACTTAGTGAAGCCGTTTCAAAATAAAGAATAAAAAATAAGGCTAGGGGTGTAGCTCAGAGGTAGAATGCCCCTGACACCCCCCCCCCCCACACACACACTTAGCACCCGGCTGGAGTGTTCATCCTCCAGCATGATGGATCCTGTGCTTCAGGGAAACGCTGACCTGTATGAAGAAACAGGCGTCTGGAGGGAAGGTGGCATTCCTTTGTTCTGTTGCCACCCCCTGGGCCTAGAGGGTTGAAGAAAAGTTTGGAAGCCACAAAAGGTAGAAAATACACTCATATATTACAGTGCATTCCAGCAAAGCTCGCGCAGGGCCAGTGTTGAGCGTTCTGGCGGCAGGCGCACATCTCCAGGGCACTGCTGAGGGCTGGTGGGTGCCCTGCTCTTTGCATGCCTGGCTTTCTGTCCAGAGTCCTCTGCAGGGCTGTGTCCCATTGCCAGCTTCGCCCCGCTGGCTGGGGACTTGCTCCTGGGTCTGCGGCCTGCGGAGCTGCCTGCTGCTTACCAGGAGCCTGTACTCTCTCCAGTGCTGGGTTGTGCATCCTGGGCCCAGGTTGCTGCTATAGCTGCATGGCTTCCTGCTCCACTGACTGGTCTGAAGGTGCCAGGTACTTCTCCTGGATGCCCAGCGTGCTGAGAGAGGGTGCGTCAAGGCTGACAGTACAGGCAGAGGAAGGGGGACTGGCCTGGACACGATCTGACCTCTACTGATGCCCACCCTCCAACCATGCCTGGCAGACTCCTCCCCTCCTCCTTTCCTCATAGCTATGGCTTTAGGTCACAGGCAACAGGGATCAACTGGGTCTGGGAACCTCCAAAGCATCCAGCCTCAAATGCTCCTACATCTGCTTCTTCCCCACATTGCTGAGGATCAAGGACCAGGGAGCACTAACCACCCAGCTCTGTGTTACAGCACAAGCTCTGGAGCCAGACCCAGGGCATTCAAATCCTGACTGACACTTGCTTTTCCTCCTCTGTGAAATATCACTTGAGAGTTGTGAGGACCAAATGAGACAGTAAATATGAAGTGCCTGCCTAGCATGGAAGCTGATACACAGTAGGTCCTCAATAAATGCTGTCATTTAAGTTGGGTGTGGTGGTGCACGCTTGTAATCACAGTACTTGGGAGGCTGAGACAGGAGGATCGCAGGTTCGTGGCCAGCCTCAACAACTTAGTGAGGCCTTCCGCAATTTACTAAGACCCTGTTTCAAAATAAAAAAATAAAATAGGGCTGGAGGTGTAGCTTAGAGGTAGAACACCCCTATGTTCAATACCAGGAATAAATACATAAATAAATGCTATCACTTTTCTTGTCCTGCCAAGGGAAAGAACTTATGGAGGCTTAAAGAAAATGACAAATTTCTGCTCAGCTGTAGAAACTGATGGCATGTGTAAGGCAGCTCCTTGATCCTGTCACCAGGAACTGCACACTATACTACCATCATTCATTCATTCATTCATTTTTGAGACAGGGTCTCACTATGTTGCCCAGGCTGGGACTTGTGCTGCTCCAGCCTCCTGTGTAGTTGTGGTAACAGCCATGTGCCACTCCGCCGTGCTTACTGCCCTCATTTATAACTTGTTTGTCCTTGTGAGCTTTGTTTCCCACATCTAAGTGTTGGCTAGAATGACTTTCCTCCATTCCCAAGCATTCTGGAGCTCCCCTGGTCCCCAGCATCCTGTGTAGATGCTGAGTTTTTTTTTTTTTTCTGTACTGGAGATTAAACCCAGAGGCATTCTACCTCCGAGCTACATCCCCAGCCCTATTTTATTTTTTATTTTGAAACAGGGTCTCACTAAGTTGCTGAGGTTGGCCTCAAACCTATGATCCTATGACTCAGCCTCTCAAGTACCGGATTACAGGCATGCACCACAACACCTGGCTTTGATTTTTTTATTTGAGGGTCTCCTCGCTAAATTGCTGAGGCTGTTCTTGAACCTGTGATCCTCCTGTCTCAGCCTCCCAAGTACTGAGATTACAGGTGTGTGCCACCACACCAGGTTTTCAGATGCATGTTTTAGAAAAGCCCCTCCTGGCTGGGCATGGTGGGAACCGCCAAAACACCTAGCTTCAAATGCTGGATATTAAAAAATAAAATATGGCCTGGTGTGGTGGCACACGCTTGTAATCCCAGTACTTGGGAAGCTGAGACAGGAGGACACAGGTTTGCGGCCAGCCTCAGCTACTTAGTAAAGACCTCCGCAACTTAGTGAGACCCTGTTTCAAAATAAAGAATAAAAAAATAGGGCTGGGGGTGAAGCTCAGAGGTAGAATGTTTTCCAGTACTGCAAAAAAATAATAAAATAATAAAATAAAATAAAATAAACATGACTGGGCTACATCCTGTTCAACAGTACTGGATAAACACTGGCTTTTCTGCCCACCCAGGAGCTGAAGTCCACAGTTTAGCAGGACACCCAAGCCCTCCACCGCCAGTCCCCCACGTTCCCTGTTCTCCAGCATCGCCCCTTCTCCTTCATAAGCAACACACCTGGCAAACTGAACCCCTGCACTTCTCCCTAGTGAGCAAATGCCCTTTCCTTTCTAGGCGTCTGTATTTACTGCACTTCCGGTCAATGTCCGCTGTACAGCCAACCCTGAAGCAGCCTTTGCACATAAGACAGTCACCAGGAAGCCAACTGGTCAATATGGGATGGATCCCCCACAAGGGTGGTGACCGCACCTCCTGTGGCCATTTCTGAGCCCCAGGTCCTACCCTCTGGCTGTGGCCAGGAAGCAGGTGAGGCTAGGGAACAAGGATACGAGGAGAAATGGAAGTCAGCCCCCACTGCAGCAGACATCATGGCCTCCAGGCTTCGCTGCTCTTGGACCCCGAAACAGTAGCCATTGGCTTTATCCACAGCCTGCAGGACGCGCTGGATGCTGTCCTTGTCCTGAGCAGGGAAGAGAAACAACTCTGTGAGTGAAACGGCTGCGGAGAACAGAGGCTACAATCTCCCCTCACGCTGTCTCTGTACGCGTGCTTCCTTGGCCTGGAGTAGTTCTACATGTCCCCCGGGGTCTGGCTAAATTCCATCTTTCCTGACCACTAACCTACGTAGATCACAACAAATAAGCTCTTCTACACACACTGAGTCCCCTGGGTTTATTCCAATTGCAAATGGTATCCCTACCATCTTATAAATAAACGCCCTCTTACTTGACCATGCACCCCAAAGGTCAGGAAGTTGTATGTCAAGGTACCTAAGTGCCCGGCACAGTAATACTACTAGAGAGGCACCCAATAAACATGTGTGTTATTTAACCTATAACTGTTTCCTCATCCACTCACAGCGATAAAAACAGTCCAGACATCACATGATGGGAAGGGCAGATCAAAATAATGCATGTACTTGGGTGGCTGAGACAGGAGGATCGCAGGTTTGAAGTCAGCCTCAGTAACTTAGGCTCTCAGCAACTCAGCAAGACCCTGTTTCCAAATAAAAAATAAAAATAGGGCTGGTCGTGTAGGTCAGAGGTAGAATGCCCTTGGGTTCAATCCCCAGCACCACAAAACAAAAACAAAAACAAAAACAAAACAAAACATGTACAGTCCTAACACAATGCCTAGCAGAGGAAGCCTTTGATAAGTGGTAACTATTATGACACAGAACTGTCCTTTTCATATTAGAGAAGTATGGCATTAGAAAGGAAAGAGACTCAGCTGCTCGGGAGACTGAGGCAAGAAGATTGCCAGCCTCAGTAACTTAGCAAGACCCCGTCTCAAAAAATCAAAAGGGCTGGGAGCCAGGCTTGGTGATACATGCATGTAACCCAGTACTTGGGAGGCTGAGACAGGAGGAACCCAGGTTTGAGGCCAGCCTTAGCAACTTAGCAAGACCCTATTCTAAAATAAAAATAAGCCGGGTGTGGTGGCGCACACTTGTAATCCCAGTACTTGGGAGGCTGAGACTGGAGGATCTGGGTTCGCGGCCAACCTCAGCTACTTAGTGAGACCCTGTTTCAAAATAAAGAATATAAAAAAAAATCAGGCTGCGGGTGTAGCTCCAAGGTAGAATGTGCCTGGGTTCAATCACCAGTACCGCAAAATAAATAAATAAATAAATAAATAAATAAATAAATAAATAAATAGGGCTGGGGAGGTAGCTTGAAGGTAGAATGCCCTTGGGTTCAATTCCCAGTACCAAAGTGGGGGAGCTGGGGATATAGCTCAGTAGGAGAGCACCCCTTGGTTCAATTTTTGGTACTAAAAAAGGGAACAAAGAAAGGGAAGACACAAGTTGACTCAAGTCCACCCACTGCAGAAAGGACTCTAGAACCCACCTGTGTTTCCTAGGCCATCTTTGCAGGGAGCAAGGCGGGAAGCACGGGGGCTGGGTACTGCTGTGACTGGGCCTAACACATTTGTCCCTGTTCCTGGCTCAGTCTCTTGCTGACGACTTTCTGCACTCACCCATTTCACACTGAGGAGGGAACATGTGAGAGAGGACCCAGAGATACAGGATAGACAGGGCAAAAGACTGGAACCCTGCTCACCACAGCCCCGGTCCTGCAACTAAGGGGGCCCAGTGATTCTCAGACTTAGGACAAAGACCACTGTTTGAGCCCTCAAAGCTTTCTAGACCCTTGGCTAGTGAGTCCCAGACACATTAGAAGCGATGGCCAAAGGGAAGAGGTCGCTCAGTACCCAGTACCTGGATGTTCAGAGGGATAAAGGAGACCAGGCTGTAGTCTTCGATGAGCTGCACCAGTTTCTCGTTGAGCTGGCGGTAGTGGCGGAAGAAAGGGTCAGAAGCCAGGTGGTCAAGCAGATAAGAGAGGTCCAGGACCTCTGTGTAGTAGTCCAGGTTGAAGGCTAAGGAGAGAAACCAGAGTTCAGGAGCAGCAGGTATCAGGCTGAAGACCTGAGGACTACAGGGCATTAGGGCAGTAGAGTGGTAAAATATGTGCTTAGCATGCCATCCCAGTACTGCAAAACAACAAAGCCCGAGGACTGGGACCACATCTTCTTTCTTTTTTTTCCTATGTCTTCTTCCCCCCACCCCTTTGTGGTACTGAGGATTAAACTTAGGGACATTCTACCCCTAAGCTACACACCCATTCTACCTCTGAGTTACACCCCAAGTCCTATTTCATTCTTTTATTTTGAAACAGGGTCTCACTAAGTAGCTGAGGCTGGCCACGAACTTGCCAAGTCCTGGGATTACAAGTGTGCGCCACCATTCTTGGTCCCCAGTCCTTTTCTTTTTTTTACTGTGGTACTGGGGATTGAACTCAGGGACATTCTACCTATGAGCTACACCCCCAGCCCTATTTTATTTTTATTTTAAAACAGGGTCTTGCTAGGTTGATGAGGAGTTTCACTACTTGCTGAGGCTGTCCTCAAACCTGCGATCCTCACGTCTCAGCCTCCCAAGTACTGGGATTACAAGTGTGCGCCACCACGCCTGGCCCCCAGTCCAATTTATTTACTTTTTTCTTGCAGTACTAGGGATTGAACCCAGGGGCATTCTACCTCCAAGCTACACCCTCGGCCCTATTTTTTTTATTCTTTATTTTTGAAAAAGGTCTCACTAAGTTGCGGAGGGCCTCACTAAGTAGCTGAGGCTGGCCACAAAACTGTGATCTTCCTGTCTCAGCCTCCCAAGTACTGGATTTATAAGTGTACGCTACCACGCCTGGCCCAATTTTTTACTTTTTATATTTCTTTATGGTACTAGAGATTAAACCCAGAAGCCTTCTACCTCCAAGCTATACCCCCAGCTCTTTTTTGTTTGTTTATTTTGAAACAGGGTCTTGCTAGGTTGCTGAGTCTTCCAAGTGGCTGAGGCTGATCTTTTTGTTTGTGTGTGTGTGGTGCTGGGGATTGAACCCAGGGGCATTCTACTTCCAAGCTACATCCCCCAGCCCTATTTTATTTTTTTATATGACAACAGGGTCTTGCTAGGTTGCTGACAGCCTCACTAAATTGCTGCGGCTGGCCCTGAACCTGTGATCCTCCTGTCTCAGCCTCCCAAGTTCTGGGATTACAGGTGTGTGCCACCACGCCAGGCTCTGAGGCTGGTCTTGAACCTGCAATCCTCCTGTATCAGCCTCCCAGATACTGGGATTACAGGCATAAGCCACCATGCCCGGCTATTTTTAATTTTAGAATTTTGGTACTAGGGATTGAACGCAGGGGGAATTCTATCTCCCAATTATAACCCCAGTCCTTTTTTAGTTTGAAACAGTGTCTCAAAATAAAAAGGCGTGTGCCACTGTATCCCCGCTTCTCTTCATTTACTCAAATACTTGTTGCTGCAGTGAAATGAAGTTATTAAAAAGAAATAGTTGCCAGGTGTGGTGGCGCACCTTACAATTCTAGTACTTGAGAGGCTGAGACACACATCCCAGGAGGATCACAGGTTTGCGGCCAGCCTTAGAAACTTAGGCCCTCTGCAACTCAGTGAGACCCTGTTTCTTTTTTTTTTTTTTTTTTTGCGGTACCAGGGATTGAACCCAGGGGCGTTCTACCTCCGCGCTACACCCCTGGCCCTATTTTTTATACTTTATTTTGAAACCGGGTCTCACGAAGTTGCGGAGGGCCTCACTAAGTAGAGAGAGAAAGAGAGAGAGAGAGAGAGAGAGAGACCCTGTTTCAAAATAAAAAATAAAATAGGACACTGGGCATGGGAGCACATGCTTGTAATCCTAGTACTTGGGAGGCTGACACAGGAGGATCGCAGGTTCGCAGCCAGCCTCAGCAACTTAGTGAGGCCCTCTGGAACTTAGTGAGACCCTGTTTCAAAATAAAGAATAAAATAGGTCTGGGGGTATAGCTCAGAGGTAGAATATGCCTGGGTTCAATCCGCAGTACTGCAAAATAAATAAATAAATAAATAAATAAATAAATAAATATAAAATAGAGCTATAAAGCCCCTGGAGTCAATCTTCAGTCCAAAAACAAAACAAAACAAAACCAAAAAAAACAAAACCAAAAAACAAAACAGAGTCGGGCATGGTGGCTCACGCCTGTAATCCCAGTACTTGGGAGGCTGAGACAGGAGGATCAGGGTTCGCGGCCAGCCTCAGCTACTTAGTGAAGCCCTCTGCAATTTCGTGAGACCTGGTTTCAAAATAAAGGATAAAAAATAGGGCCGGGGGTGTAGCTCGGAGGTAGAATGCCCCTGGGTTCAATCCCTGGTACCGCAAAAAAAACCAAAAAAACCTGCTGGCTCTTCCATTTACTAGCTATATAGACAGGTCTCCACCTCATGGAACTGTTAAGAATTAAATGCTATAAACCTCAGTGCCTGGTAGAGAGAAGCGCCTGATTAATGGTAGCATGTAACAATACCAAATAGGTATCAAGAACTGCTTAGTCTCTGCCTCATGAAGCTCAGCCAGGTAGTACCTTCAGGGGTGGAACACACACTGTAGGGTCAAATTAAATTTAATTATTGCTACATTCTAGGAGCGTGGCCTTGTGGTAAATCACTTGCCCTTTCTAGGCCAGTTCCTTCTTAATGTATAATGAGGAGACCAGAGTAGACATTCTGAGGTCTCTGATTCAGTTCTATGAATAATTTCCCACTAAAAGAAGGAAAGGCCTCCTACACTCTCCATTTCTACCTAGGAAGCTCAAGTATTTGGGCTCCCTGGCAGAACTGCCCTAACGTGAGCCGAGGGACTCTGGGCTGAGGTGGCCCCTCTGAGGTGCTGACATCCCTCAATGTCCTGACTGGACGCCAGTCAGCCTCCCTGGACAAGACCAACACCACGTCACTTCAACAACCTGCCTTCCTGCTCATATGCTGGTCATTCCTGTCATTCTTCTCTAGGTTCCTTTATGGCTGGAGATGCTATTTAGGGAACCACTACCTCCAAGCACAGCAGAGCACTAATTTGGCAGGAAAAAAATGCTGGCCATTGGGACTCTACAACTCCCCTGCCTAGTACCAGCCTATTTCTCCCTCGACTTTTCCCACCTATGTCTGCGACTCCGTCATGTGAGGATACAGCCATATGATGGCTGTCTAAATGCCAGGAGCAGGCCCTTAGGCCACCCTGGATCTGCCAGGGCTCCCCTCTAGGACTTCTCAGACTCCAAAAAAGTGAGAAATAACTGCTGTTTAAGCCACCTGGTTGATGGCATTTTGTTCTAACTTTGAAAAAGCCTTTACCCCTGCTGGATCCTCTGCCGACAACAGTCCACCCAGGTGTTGGCGCAGATGTCACTGCCTCGGTGCAGCAGGGCACTGCTCACTCCCTTCACTCCACTCTCAGCCGCTCACTGTCACAGCATCTTGGTTTTTTTTTTTCCCCCAGAACTGGGGATGGAACCCAGCGGCATTCTACCTCCAAACTACACCCCCAGCCCTAATTTTTTATTTTTTATTTTTAAAAAGGGTCTAAGTTGCAGAGGGCCTCACTAAGTAGCTGAGGCTGGCTGCGAACCTGAGATCCTCCTGTCTCAGCCTCCCAAGTACTGGTCATCTTGTTTTAATTCCTTTGTACCATGTATTACCAACTATAGCTCTCATCTCCACAATCTATAATAGCATCTTGTACAGAATGGCACAAAGTAAATGGGCAGGAGTCAGGACCTGCTGTGACTACAATCACCAGGCCATGCGCGGTCCCAGAGACAGCTTCCTGCTGCCCTCCTCCCTGCCTGCCCCAAACAGGAGCTCTTACCCAGCTTCCCATAGTGCTCAATGAGGTCCATCTTGGAGAGGAGGTTGACGTGGGGCAGCTCCACATGCAGCATGGTGGCCAGGGAGGTACAGAGTACTGAGATGAACTTGGCTGGGTCTGTGCAGTAGTGAGAATCCACAAGGTGGACAGCAGTCAGCTGGGAGGGGAAGAGACAGGGTGAGTGACCTGAGGAGGCAGGGAACATCTAGATCTGTCTCCCTCATCAGACTAAGAGTTGGAGGACAGGGTAGGCTGACTTCAAACCTGAGATCCTCCTGTCTCAGCCTCCCAAGTACTGGGATTACAGGTGTGCGCCACCACACCTGGCTGGTACTGGGGTTTGAACCCAGGGACGTTCTACCTCTGAGCTATTTTATTTTGAAAGAGTCTCCCTAAGTTGCTGAGGGTCTCACTAGGTTGCTGAGGTTGGCCCTGAACCTGTGATCCTCCAGTCTCAGCCCCCCAAGTACTGGGATTATAGGTGTGCGCCACCATGCTCGGTGCAATTTTTTTTTCTTCTTGTAAGATGCCTTGTACGGATCCTTGGAGTGGGAAGCAGGTTCAAATCCCACAGCGTCTGCCTCCATTCTTTCACTTACTTTCGCCCATCAATTTACAACAATCACCATGCTGCATTCTACATTGCCCCTTCTGGATTTCCCCAAATCCCAAGTTGAGTACAAACACATCCATTTTACAGATTAGAAAACAGGTTCAGAAAGATGACTCCCAGACCACACAGCGAGTCAGGGGCAAAGCCAAAAATCGAACTCACAACTGTTATATTCCAGAGCAACTCAGCCCCTACCTCGCTGTGTGACATGGGGACGTGGTATGTCCTCCCTGTCTCAGTGGCTCCAAATGCAAAATGGACCTGTCCGACCCGAGACGCACCCTAAGGTCCCACTGCGCCATCTGAGAGAAGATGCTGCGAAGGGCGCCATGGTGCGTGCAGAGCTCCACCTGGCCGGGGCAGTCGAAGAGGAAGTAGTGGCCGCGGAGCGGGTCAAGCTTGGCGCGCAGCCAGTCCAGGTTGGCTTCCAGGTACTCCATGCAATAGAGCAGGCCGCCGTTGGGCCCCAGCCGCAGGGCGTCCATCACATCGCCCAGTCCCACCAGCTCGCCCACGTCCACAGCGCACTCGTACGGCAGCCCCTCGTTGGCTGGGTCCAGGTTCACCACTGCCACGCGCCGGCCCAGCGCGCGCAGGAACTCGCTCATACCCAGGCAGTACGTGGTCTTCCCCGAGCCAGGCGGACCGATCACCGCCTGCCCGAAGGCCGTGGCCGGAGCTGCTCCCGCCATCGGCGGAACGGAGACCGGAGCGGAGGCCAGCCCAGTGGGCAAAGTCGGCGGGCAGCCGCAACAGAGACGAGACCAAGGGCGGGGCCCCCGACGTGCGCTTGGCTGGGGGCTGATGGCTGCGACCGGGGCCGCCTAGGACCGAACAGCAGGAAACCAAGCTGAGCAAGGGAAGCAAACGGTCGGGTACTGAGGGGACCAGCTCTCGGCTGACGCACCCCGGAAGCGGAAGTCTCCGGAAGGGAAGTCCCGCCCTCACGGCAGCGACGTAGCTCGACGCCAGGGGCGTGGCCACCTAGTTGTCTTCCGCCCGCGGGAGCGTGGGCGACTAGGAGAGCCGGGGAGCTTCTCTTGAGTTCCCGGATCTTCCCCCAGGCTCGAATTAGAGAAAGTGAGGTCCAATCGCAAAGTTGTTTATTTTTCCTTTAGGCGCAGGCCCAGGCCACCTCCCGCCGACCCGGCCCGGGACCCTCTTCAGGAGACCACAAGTCCTCTCTTCAGTCCTGTACCCCTTTCTGGCCTTCACGGCGGCTTCCGTCAGACCCCCAGGGAACACTGCTGCTGACTTCAGGCAATCCAGCTCTTCAAGGTACTAGGCGAGCCCAAACAGGGGCTAGGGTTAGGAGACCAACAGGTCATTGAGCCCTATTCAAGGGGTGGGGGCTCTCTGTAAAAATCCCCTTGAGGTAGAGAACCGGTAGGCAGGCTCAGGACTGAGCACCCTGAACCAGCCGCGCGGATTGGTGCTCCCAGACTCCTTTCCGCTTCAGTGGTGGACAAGCCAGGCAGAGGGCTTTCCTCCTGTAGCTTTGGTGATCCTGACCAAGGAAGCCCCCAACCCTCACTTAGGCTCCGAGGGTCTGTCCAAGGCACAGCTGGAACCCCTCACAAAGGCCATGTCTGTCCGAAACTTCATGCTGGTGGGTGGCTGGCGTCGGAGCAGTGACTCCCTCTGGTCCTGGGGCAGGGGGTCATCGTAGATGGTAGAGATGAGCCCCAAGCCAGTTCCACGGGGCCTCTTCAATTGCCCAAATGGCTGTAGCTTCTCTCCATGGTACCTGAATTTAAAAGGGCTCTCAATGAGAAGGCTGCTCTCTAAAACTGCAGTAAAGGGGCTGGGAAAGGGGAGGGAAGTAGCCACTCCATGTGGCTTGTATTTGCCCCAAAGACACAGCAGCCTTTTTTCTTTTGCAGTGCTGGGGATCCCACCCAGACCCTTGTGCATGCCAGGCAACCACTCTATCCTTGAGCCACACCCCCAGTTCCAAAGACAAAGCTTTAAATCTGAATCTTTGTTCTCCAGCCTCCAGATCTATCCACTGACAGTCAGTGCCAGCAACCAGGGAACACAGAACAACTTGCATTCCATCACTGCAGACTCCCTAATGACTATGAAGTCCATAATGGCTGTGAAGTCCAAACTCACGCTGGAAGGAATGACTTTCCCAGGGGATCAATTATCCTGTTAAGTCTTAGGGCTTGTTTTAAAACAAAGCATAGTGCCAGTCAGGCGTGGTGGTGCACAGCTGTAATCCCAACACTTGCTTTGGAGTTTGAGACAGGAGAGTCCAGGTTTGAAGCCAGCCTAAGCAACTTAGTGAGGCTGTCAGCAACTTAGCTAGACCCTGTTTCAAAAATTAAAAAACAGGGCCAGATGTGGTGGTGCACACTTGTAATCCCAGTACTTGGGAGGCTGAGACAGGAGGATTGCAGGTTCGCTGCCAGCCTCAGCTACTTAGTGAGGACCTCTGCAACTTAGTGAGACACTGTTTTAAAACAAAGAATTAAAAATAGGGCTGGGGGTATACCTCGGAGGTTCAATCCCCAGTACCACAAAAAACAAACAACAACAACAAACCAAAAATTAAAAATAAAATAGGGCTGGGGGTATAGCTCCGAGGTAGAATGCCCCTGGGTTCAATCCCCAGCACCACACACACAAAAAAAGAACAGTGCCAATCTACTTTTTTCTTTTAACTCTGCTTTGAAGTTCATCCCCTAGGAGTACCTAGCACCCATTCCAAAACTAGTGAGAACAGGGAAACCAGGTCACAGCTGAAAAGCTAGCTTGGCCCTTTGGGAAGTCCCTGAGCCACACTCACCCCAATCCACGCTTGCATCTAGGGTGCTGGCCATCGCCATCCAGCGCCTCGGGTACCCCGGAGCACCTGCTGCCCAGGCCCTGGCCCTCGGCCCATCCCTGCCGCTCCATCACCTTCCGTCCAATGCCCTGCAGAGGGAAGGGACGAGACTCAAGAAATGGGGCTCCTTCCTGGGGCACAGGAAGTGGGGATGGGAAGAGAGGGGATGGGAAGAGAAGGGATGGAGGCATAGAAAGAAAAAAGGGGTCAGTGGGTTGGGCTCACCTTGGTGTGGCGCTCAAAGGTGCCCACCTGACGTTTGATCACAGAGCCATCTTCATGGCCATCACGGAGTCTCCGTTCCAGACGCATTTGGACCGAGTCTCGGGCGTCCTTGTCTCCACCATCTGAGGAACCAGAGCCCAGTTTGCAGAAGGGTCCCTCTCAGCAGAAGGGTGATAAAGGGCATCAAGTTTCTAGGATCCCCTCACAAGATTTACTGATTCATTTTCATAGTGTCCTGTTGTATTACCTTATCACTCATTAGAGGAAGAGCTTGCCAAGAGTAGGAACCACAGCTCTCCCCATCTTACAGATAAGGAAACTGTGGTGCAGAAAAGTCACAGAACCAGCAGAGGACAGATGAATTTAGAACCCAGGTCTCCCCCTTGCACCAGGTCATTTTTCACTTCAGAACTAAACTCTGACCAGGGCCTGAGTTCCTGGTCATCCCATTCCACCAGGGCCTGCCCACCAGACCCAGAGCTCCCTGGGGAGTGTGTCTTCATGTGTACTTCCTCCTCACAAAGAGGAAAAAGGTCTTCTCCACAGCCAGCACTTAATGTACTCCCCTCTTAATGTCAGCCCTCTGTATCTACAGGTTCTGTATTTGTGAATTCAACCAACCACGAATTGAAAATACTCCAAAGTAGGGTGCAGTGGCATGCACTTGGGATGCTGAAACAGAAGGATCACAAGTTCGAGGCCAGCTTCGGCAACCTAGCAAGACCCTGTCTCCAAGTAAAAAATAAAAAGGGCTGGTGGTGCAGCTCAGTGATAGAGTGCGCCTGGGTTCAATTCCTAGTACCACAAAAAAAGAAAAGATTAGACTCCGAAAAAAATTACGTGTGTACAGACTTTTCCCCCTCATCATTATTCCCTAAACAATACAGTATAACAACTATTTACATAGCATTTGTATTATATTAGGTATTATAAGCCAACTAAAAATGACTTTTTTAAAGAGATGATTTAGCTGGGCATGGTGGTGCATGCTTGTAATTCCAGTACTTGGGAGGCTGAGACAGGAGGATCGCAGGTTCCCAGCCAGCCTCAGATACTTAGGCCCTTCGTAACTTAGTGAGACCGTTTCAAAATAAAGAATAAAAAATAGGGCTGGGGGTGTAGCCTGGAGGTAGAATGCCCCTGGGTTCAATCCCCGGTACCACCACCAAAAAAAAAAAAAAGATGATTTAAAGTATACAGGAGGGGCTGGGCATGGTGGTGCACGCCTGTAATTTCAGTACTTGGAAGGCTGAGACAGGAGAATCGCAGCTTGTGGCCAGCCTCAGCAACTTAGTGAGGCCCTCCGAAATTTAGTGAAACCCTGTTTCAAAATAAAAAATATAAAACAGGGCTAGGGGTGTAGCTCAGAGGTAGAACGCCCCTGGGTTCAATCCCCAGGGCCACAAAAAAGTATACAGAAGGATGTGTATAGGCTGTAAGCAAATACCATGCCATTTTATTTTATTTCTTTATTTCTTATGTTTTACTAAGCCATTTTACATGACATGAACCATCTGTAGATTTTGGTGGTTGTAGGTGTCCTGGAACCAATCCCTGAGGACACCTGTATAATAAGCTACCCCAAAGGAAATGGTCCCATCTCGGCCTCTGCTAAGCATGTCTACCAAAGTGTCACTGCAGAGCGAGGGCACTAGTTCCACCCCCAGTACTGCCATCCCTTGCCCAGTACCTCTGTGGTAGTACACACTCATGTCCACGTCCCAGTCGTCAGCTGTCTGTTCATCGAAGTCTGCAGGGATATAAAAGCATCCAGCAGAGTGGGTTAAGGACTTTCAGTCCTGTTCAGAGCTAAACCTAGTTAGACACCTGCTCCAGAACCTGGGGCTTTTGTTTGTATTTTCACGTCTCTCCTCTGGAAGGGTTATTCAGAATTGAAGTGGGGGAGGCACTTTTCTGTCCATCCCACTGATCCCTCATTCCAAAGAGGGATGACTGGTCTCTCATATACAATAAGGTAAGCCTGTTCCCTAGTTTTTTGTTTGGGCTCACTGTCAGGAAACCCACTGTGTGGAATAGAGAACCCCAAGAGATGCAAAAAGGATCATGCTGCCCTTGCCTGGGTGCCAACCAGCTAAAATTTGGATATTACACATTCCTCCAAAACCCATGTGTTAAAGGCTCAGTCCCAGCTTGGTCCTTTAGGGAAATGATAGAAACTTAAGAGGTAGGGCTTATGGGCGTGGTGGCACACATCTATAGTCCCAGCTACTTGGGAGCTGAGACTGGAGGATCACTTGAGCTCAGGAGTTCAAGACCAGCGTAGTTAACACAGAAAAACCCTGTCTTTAAAAAAAAAAAAAAAGTGGGCGTGGTGGTGCACGCTTGTAATCCCAGTACTTGGGAGGCAGAGACTGGAGGATCCGGGTTCGCAGCCAGCCTCAGCTACTTAGTGAGGCCCTCCGCAACTTCGTGAAACCCAGTTTCAATAAAGGATAAAAAATAGAGCCAGGGGTGTAGCTCGGAGGTAGAATGCCCCTGGGTTCAATCCCCAGAACTGCCAAAAAAAAAAAGGAGGAGCTAGGTGTGGTGGCACACTCCTGTAATCCTAGTACTTGGGAGGCTGAGAGGAGGATCACAAGATTTGAAGTCAACGTCAGCAACTTATCAAGACTGTGTTTCAAACTAAAAAATAAGAGAGGGCTGGGGGTGTGGATCAGAGGCAGAACGCCCCTGGGTTCAATGTCCTATACCACCAAAAAAAAGAGGTAGGGCCTAGTGGGAGGTTTTAGGTTATTGGGGTTGTGCCCTTGAAGGGGACTGTGGGACCCCAGTCTCTTCCTTCTCTCTTTGTGCCTTAGCCATGAGATTAAAGGGCTTCTTGCACCATGGCCCGCCACCCCCCACAATGTGCTACCTTACCACCTGCCCAAAAGCAACAGGGTCAGTTGACTATCAAATGAAACCTCTGTGAGCCAAAATAAACCTTTTCTCTTCAGAAGTTGACATCTGAGATATTTGTTACAGTGACAGATAGCTGACTGACACATGGCCTCACCTCCTTCTTCCTCTTGCCAGAACTGGGCATCAGTGTAGAATACCAGGCCAGAGCCGCCCTTCTCCCACTTAAGCTCAATCTCCTCCTCAAAGAGCCGCTCGGTGGTCCGCTCCTGCCCGGTCACATCCTCATGCAGTGCTTCGTGCCGCTCCCACTCCTCGCCCTGGTCATCATCCTGGGAGAAGGAGGGAGAGGTGACCTGCCTGCCCCCTTCCTGACCCCATGCCCAGAAGGGAACTTGGGGACTTGAGGGCACAGGAGGCATGTGAGACTGGGCCCTCAGCTCCATCCTTTCAGGTGTCTCCAGCATGCTTGGCCCTTGAAGCCTTGATCAAAACAACTCGCCATTCCCTGACATTTCCCAACATAGTTTGTGTGCCGGTATTATAAAAATTGCTCCGGTATTGATTTCCAATAAAATGTAAAAGAGAGAGTCTGGGTGCTGTGCAGGCAGGCAGCTTTGCCTGTTACACTTCACAGCTCCCCGTCCCCTCTCTCTCCCTTTGTCCTAATGATTAACCCATAATAAGAATGTAGAAGCCAGGCGTGGTGACGCACGCTTGTAATCCCAGTACTTGGGAGGCTGAGACCAGAGGATCCAGGTTCGCGGCCAGCCTCATTACTTAGTGAGGCTCTCTGCAACTTAGTGAGACCCTGTTTCAAAATAAAGAATAAAAAATAGGGCTGGGGGTGTAGCCCAGAGGTAGAATGCCCCTGGGTTCAATCCCTAGTACCGCAAAAAAAAAAAAAAAAAAAGAATGTAGAGGCAATTACAGCTTTTAGCCTTAGGAATACATAGAGGTAATTAAAGCATTTAGCTCTAAAAATATATAGAAGCAACTAAAAGCCCTGAGATCACAGTGACTCTGCCTGGCCATAAAGATAGCAAGGGCCTTATGCCTTGCTCTTAGAGATTACACACAGTTGCACTGGCTGCAACTAGTGCCTCTGTTTACCTCCTCTTCTTTGTGACCCAGCCTTAGTATGAAAAATGTAAATTCCAGACCGGGCGTGGTGGCGCACGCTTGTAATCCCAGTACTTGGGAGGATGAGACTGGAGGATCTGGGCTTGCAGCCAGCCTCAGGTACTTAGTGAGGTCTCTGCAATTTCATGAGACCCGGTTTCAAAATAAAGTATAAAAAATAGGGCTGGGCGTGGTGGTGCACGCTTGTAATCCCAGTACTTTGGGAGGCGGAGACCGGAGGATCCGG
>PVJS01020210.1:0-32860 GCA_004027185.1 Glis glis
GAGAAGTCCCCAGAAAAGCGTGGTGTCACATCCTGCTCATTGCAAACTTCCTGTACCGCCCCCACTATAAAAGAGAGGTGTGCTTTCTAATAAACGAGTTCATGCCAGACATGGCTTCCGGTCCGGAGGAGGGAAAGTCCGGGTCGTCCGATGCTCACCCCCCTGCGCAGTTCGCGTCACTCTTGGGCCGGCACCAAGAAGAGAAGATGAGATCATACAATCAGAGGATGGGGTGAAGAACATCTTTCATTCGAAACCAGAAAAAATACTAATCAAAGCCTAAAAACAATCAAAGTGCAAAAATAGTTTTTAAAATGTGGTCATTAGCCAGGCATGGTGGCACTCGTAATCCTAGAACTTGGGAGGCTGAGACAGGAGGATCACAGGTTCGAAGACAGCCTCCTCAACAAGTAGTGAGACTTTCATCAACCTAGCGAGACCCTGTTTCAAAATAAAAACAAAAAACAGGGCTGGGGATATAGCTTGGAGGTAGAATGTGCCTGGGTTTAATCCCCAGTAGCCCCCCCAAAATGTGGTCATTATGCCATGAACAGTGGTACACACCTGTAATCCCAGCTACTCGGGAGGCTGAGGCAGGAAGATTGCATGTTCAAGGCCAGCCTGGCTAACTTAGCAAGACCCTGTCTCAAAATAAAAAATTAAAGGGCTGGAGATGCAGCTGAGTGTAGAGTGCTTGCCTGGCATGCACAAGGTTCCATCCCAGTACTGAGAAAAAAAAAAAAAAAAGCTGGGTGTGCAGATAATACAATTTGGTCACATAAGCAATGTTACTTACACAGCCAAGCAATTCAGAGAAGTGAAGAGACCAGCATAGAAAAGCACAGATAAAAGCTAAATTCTATTTAATTCTATACCTAAAGCACAGTACCCTAGAATATACACAGTGTTCAATCACTCAAGAGCACTTATTACATGCCTACTGCATACCCCAGGCACGGTTGCGGGTACTAGACACTCTCAGAACACAAAAGGCAAAACCTCCGTGCGCTCCCGGCTCTTTCATTCAAATTCCCACATAATAATTTAACATGATCCATATACCATGTATCGACCATGTTCCTGATGAGTTCAATCATTATTTACTGGTCAAGGCTTAGAATGCAAAAAAAAAAAAAAAATACTATGAAGCAAATGCGGGAAATAAACCCGCACAAAAAATTTAATCTTAATCACTAGCAAAAATGAAATTTTTTGCAGGTTTGAGGCCAGCCTCAGCAACTTTGTGAGACTCTACTGCAAAATAAGTAAAATAGGACTGTGGGTGTTGCTAAAAGTAGAACATCCCTGGGTTCAATCACCAGTAGCACAAAAATAAACAAAACAAACCACCAGGAGCTCTCAGATACTGTCAGGTGAACAAGAATGTAAATCAAAATTTGTGGAAAGCAGTCAAGTAGTGTACAGTATGTAGCATGAAACGTTTTTAATCTGAACAAGAGTTCTCAAACCTATAAATGTAACAAAAACCTAAAATAAGCCCAAAGCAAGTGAGAAGAAATATCAAAATCAAAAAGAAAAAGTGAAAATGGGGAGAATGAAAAATTAGTCACACCCATACCTTACATAAAAAGCCCCAAGGAGTCCACAAAATTGTCTAGATTCCAATAACTGAGTTTACCAAGGTCACAGAACACACAAAGTCAAACCATATTTTTTTCATATTAGAAACGAATATGTGGAACCAAATTTTAAGGAAAATATCATTTATAGTAGTTGTATGAAAAAATAAATACTTAAGTATAAATCTAACAAGCATAAAAACACAGACAGGATCTATATGCTGAACACTACAAAATGCTGATAAAAAAAGAAACATCTACATAAATTGAGAGCCGTGTACAAGGGATAGAAGGCAACACAGTAAAGATGTCAGGCTTCTCCAAATTGATCCATAAATTTAAACACACTCCAATCCCAGCAGGATCTTTTATAGATAGAGATAAGCCCATTCTAAAAGTTATATAAAAAGGCAAAGGCACTAGAATAGCCAAAGATGTTTGATAAAGACGACTATTTTTAACATTTATTATAAAGCTATAATAATCAAAACGATGTGGTATCAGCAAAGAGACAGAGGAATGGAACAGGACAGAGTCCAGAACAAGACCCATACGAACATGGCTGGTTTTTGACTGAGGTACAAAGTAAGTTAAATAGAGAAAGGTGAATCTCTTCACTGGGGTGCTGGAAAATTAAACATTTGTAAGAAAAAGAAAAACCCTCATATCTTGTAAAAACTAAAAAGGGATGGCAGACACGTAAAACATAAAACTATGACACATTTAGAAAACGAGACAGTGCAAAATCCACATGACTTCGGGTTGGGCAAAGAATTCCTAGACATTCTACCAAAAGCGCAAGCCATCAAGATGAATTGGACTTCATAAAGTTTAAAAATGTGGCCTGCAAACAGCACCACGATGACACTGAAAACCAAGCTGGGGATGGCGAGAAGGTATTTTGAAATCACATCCTCAACAGAAGACAACAAATGTTCCAATTAAAACACTGGCAAAAGCCGGGCGTGGTGGCGCACGCTTATAATCCCAGTACTTGGGAGGCTGAGACTGGAGGATCCAGGTTCGCGACCAGCCTCAGCTACTTACTGAGGCCCTCCCTGCAACTCAGTGAGACACTGTTTCAAAATAAAGAATAAAAAAAAATAGGGCTGGGGGTGTAGAGCTCGGGGGTAGAATGCCCTTGGGTTCAATCCCCAGTACTGCCAAAAAAAAAAAAAATTGGCAAAGACTTAGACAAAATGGGTGCATGGTTTGCAACCCAGCATGGTAAACTTCATAGAACTGTACACACTGGGGACAATTTTAGAATATGTCAACTTAAAAAATGAAACTATGATTGGGGAAGAAATGAAATCATGGGCTGCAAAACATATTTTTATTTTTTATTTTGTGGCACTGGGGCTTGGACCTAGGGGTATTCTACCTCTGCGCTACACCTCCAGCCCTTTTTTATTTTTTGTTTTAAAATAGGGTCTGGGTAAGTTGCTGAGAGCCTTACCACATTGCTGAGGCTGTCTTCCTGCGATCCTCCTGTCTCAGCCTCCCAAGTACTGGGATTATAGGTGTGCGCTACCACGCCCAGCTAGGGCATATGTTTTAAAAGTGAGAAGATATGGGATGATTACATGCATCTCTCCCATCCTATGTAGGAGGGGAAACTTCTAGCAGCCTACAAGTGATAGGCCCTAACTGTGGCTTATTACAGATGAAAGAGAAAAGATAACTTTAAGAAAACACAGAATATTTCTCTGGCCCTCTAAAACTTGGTAACATTTGCTACACCTTCATACAAAAACTAAGGTCTAGGTTTTTCACCCCCTTTTTAATTACTTCAAGAAAGAGTCTTATCTTTCTGTATTTTTCCCCACCCCCCACCCCCGCAAAGTATTTGTCCTGCTTTTATATACACCTGATAAGCTCTGCAGCCCCATCAGACTTTCTGTCTACATCCATTACTGGCACTTTCTCTAAACTTACCAACCATTCTTTAGTTCCATTCCCAATCAAAAAACACATTCCCAAAGAGTTAGTTCACTAAGAAAGAAATCCCAGCTTCTGGATTACAGTTCACTAAAAGCCAACTTCTTTCAATCTTTGAATAACTGATGAGAAAAGTAGCCTAACCTTGCGAACCCAGAGACAATTACATAGAAATACCCTCAGCCTTCATCCCACGGGCATGTGTGGACGGCTCCTCCAACTCCTACCCTCAACCCATTCGCCTGCCTAGACTACAAAAGTACAACCAAGAATGTTACCGTGAGCCCAGTGTGGTGGCACACACTTGTAATCCCAGTACCTGGGAGGCTGAAACCAGAGGATCTGGGTTCGCGGCCAGCCTCACCTACTTAGTGAGGCCCTCCGCAACTTAGCGAGACCCTGTTTCAAAATAAAGAATGAAAAATAGGGCTGGGGGTGTAGCTTGGAGATAGAATGCCCCTGGGTTCAGTCGCCAGTACCCCCCCACACACACACACACAAATGTTACCGCAAGATCCCCCGGCAGCTAATGACCCCTAATGTGTAAATGACCGTCTAAGCACTGTTAGGTAAAACAGAAAAAAAGTCACACGGGAGGAAATATACAGGAGAAGCCATCATCCTGCCAGGTCAAGCTGCTTCAAAATAACATATAACACAGGTGAGCAAAGGCAGGCCCCTTCCCCCACACCCTGCTGCCCCTCGAACCCACAGAACGATTCCAGGCATGATTAACCTTGACATTTGGGGAGGGACAATGTGGCACAAGCTTGGCCGTCGCATCTCTGCACGTCTGACTTCATCGTGGGCTTCACCACTCAAGTCTCAAGTTAGCAAGAGGCGAATAAAAAATATGACCCTGCCGGGTGTGGTGGCGCACACTTGTAATCCCAGTGCTTGGGAGGCTGAGATAGGACGATGGCAAGGTTCATAAAAAATAAAATTGGGGCTAGGGTATCGCTCAGAGGTAGAATATGCCTGGGTTCAACCTCCAGTACCACAGACAGACACACATACACACCCCTAAAGCATAGGGTGGGGTGCTAGTGCAGACCAAGTACCCTGCCATTGAATTATGAGCGATGAAATGAGATTTTTATTCTCCCTCGGTATTTCTGTTGTGTCATTTTGCCATTAAATAATTTACTGCCTCTTTTTATTTTTTAAAAGGAAGCATAAAGGGTGCATAATAAAAACTGACAGCTAGCCTGGTTCTTTTCAAACTCACATTAGAAACAAAAAGCTCATCACATCTCATATTTGCATTCAATCTTTTATTGCACGGGAAACCCTCATGGTTCCAAACTATCTATGCCAACTCTTACTAGAGAATAGGTAATCTTTTTATTTTTTGGTACTGGGGATTGAATCCAGGGGCATTCTACCTCCAAGCTATACTCCCATTTTTCATTTTTTAACTTTTGAAACAAGGTCTCGGTCTAAGTTGCTGAGGATCTCAGTAAGTTGCTCAGACTGGCCTCAAGCCTGTTATCCTCCTGTCTCAGCCTCCCAAGTACTAGGATTACAGGCACATGCCACCATGCTCAGCATAAGCTCATTTATTTATTTTTGCGGTACTGGGGATTGAACCCAAGGGCATTCTACTTCTGAGCTCCACCCCCAGCCCTATTTTTTATTCTTTATTTTGAAACAGGGTCTTGCTAAATTGCAGAGGGCCTCACTAAGTAGTTGAGGCTGGCCACGAACCTGTAATCCTGTCTCAGCCTCCCAAGTACTGGGATTACAAGCGTGTGCCACTGTGACTGGCTTAGAAAGCTCTTTAAAACTTCCATTTCTGAACACTCAAAGCCACTTTTATGTATTTCTTCATAAGCTCATGTGGATGTTCAGTGCTACATTTAATAGCACATCCATTTGCTCATTCAGCAAACGTGTAGGGAGCTGGATTTGTGGGGCCCCAAGGGACCCCATCCCCGCCTTTCTGGGGTCATAGTGTAGGGCCTTCCTAGAACTGCCTATTGGTGAATTAAAACAGTGGCACACAACAGAGAACTGGTGATATATTCAGTAGCATTTTCAGGAGCAATCCCATTCCAAACTTTTTCAGAAAACTAATAATCGCCTTTTCCTAAATATGGAATTAGCAATGCTTCATCTATCCCTCAGGTCCCTTTGAAAGAACAGTCACAAAAACAAGCCATCTTGGGGACCCAAGAGACAAGCCTGTGGGAAACAGTAAGGAGTGACATTTTGAAGGGGGAAGTTCACCTTCTCTTGTCATAGCCTGTGTCCCAGAATTCATCAAGCCAAGGTTCTCAGCCTTTTCAAACCATTAACCCTTGGCCTCAGGCTCCCCCCTTAGCAGACAGCCTATCTCCGGTGAAGGAGACTGTCTGTGCCGCTGTACTCTATGGGGCGCATCGCGACAACCCCAACATGTGCCCAGGCTGAGAGCTACAGCGGGCTCCATTCCTCTGCCTTTCATACCCAGCTGTAGAAACCACCTTTAGAGGGACACCAGGACGGATGAGCAGGATTTTCAAGGAAGTAAGAGAGCTGAGAAATCCAGAGGTTTGGAGCAGCATGTGTGACTGAGCACATTCGCACCAGAAGGCTAGGAACACAAGGAGGGAAAAAAAAAACAGGGTGGGGATACCTGAACAAAGTCTTGCTGGCGGGCACGACCGCTTATTCACAAACCTCCCCTAGGCTGCGACGTACCTCATGTGTTTCAGCACTCTCTACACTCTTTACCTCTGAAAAACACGTTCAGGTAACCCGCTCCCTGGGACACAGCTAGAAAACAGGGATGACCTGCTAGCCTGCAATGGAACCTCCTGTAACCCAGACATGGGGCTTTGCTCCTCTCCTATCCTGAGGAATCCTACAGGTCAAATAGTCACTACTAGGGTTTGGAGCCACCTGTAATATTATGTTCTTTGACCCTCACAACCATCCCTTATGGCACTTGCTATTATTCTTATTGTACAGGAGAGAAGCAGAAAGTCACACAACTAGATAGACAAGTGAGGGCTTCAATACACATGAACCTGACCCCAACCCAGGGCACTCAGCCACCATGAAGTCAAACTTCCCTGGAAGAGCAGGATTAACAGCAAGCTCTTGTCTATCATCTAAAAACGAAAAGGATCCCCAAATCAAGGAAATACATTTACTTCAACTCTGGAAAGACGGCGTTTTCAATGGGTTTGTTGTTTTCCATACTCTAAAGGCTATGGAACGGTTAGTGATAAAATCACCACATACCCATTGCTGAGCAGTTCAATTAGTCCCTTACATACATTAACTGATTTATTCTTTCCAGCAATACCATTCGGGAAGTACTTATCACTACCCCCATCTCATAGACGAGAAAACTAAGGCCCAGAGAGGTTCAGGGACAGAAATCTCACTATTCGATAACACTCCATCGATATATGCTGAATGTCAATGGCGATGAGCTCATCAACCACTCCCTTGAACACATGAGCAGCGACTCTAGCTCCCATCTACCAAGGGTCAGGTGCCTTACATGTGTTTCCATTAAGGGACAACTCCGCCAGGTCAGTATGGTTAACATATCTCACAGGAAGCTAAGGCTCGGCACACCTTGTCTGTCATCAACAAGCTGGTGACATCAGAGCCAAAGTCAAGCAGAGGCAGCCCCCACCCTGCGTTCTTGTCCCCACTGGGCAGTCTCCCTGAGCTCAGCTCATGCAGGTACAGGGGAGGATGGACACTCAGTTATTTTTGTGAATGCGTGCATGCGTGTGTGTGTGTGTGGTGCTAGGGATGGAATCCAGGGGCATTCTACCTCCCCACTATACTCCCAACCTTTTTTATTTTGAAACAGCATCTTGCTAGGTTGCTGAGCATCGCCCTAAGTTGCTGAGGCTGTCCTCAAATCTTCAATCCTCCTGTCTCAGCCTTCCAAATACTGGGCTTACAGGCGTGCACCACCATGCCTGGCTCGCAATGCATATTTCATCTTCAATTTGACAAAGGAAATTTAATAATGTTTTGATGTACCAGAAGAGATAATCATCCAGAATTCACATGTGGAAAGCACTGATTCACGTGCAGAAGGCACGGAGGTGTGCGCACACCTACAGCTTCTATGTCCCCCAGGGCTTGCACCATTGGGAAAGGCCTTTAGTGAACCAAGTAGGCGCCCAGCCACCTTCTTCCAGAAGCACCCGGACTCTGCTACTTGAGAGGTCCCCGAGCCTTGGCTGGTTTAGGATCACCAGGCCTGAGGGGGGCTCAGTCTGCTCCCCCCAAAATTTCTGCATCAGCAGCATTCTTCCTGCTTTACAAGAGGGGCGTCTTCTGCTCTCCCCTGGGGAGTTAAACTGCACCCATACCAGCATCACTAGGAGCCAAAGCAACAGCTCATGGGAGAGAAGGGCTGGGCTTGCTCCTGAGCATCAGGCCCCACCTGTGGCTGCCCATCCCAGGTGTGTGCCCGCGCAGGTGCACATCGTACTGGCGGGAGCAAATCAGCCTGGAGCAAATCAGAAAGCTACATGGTTGCGAGGCTGTGCCCCGTCAGGACTAACTGTAGACATTTTCAGCATTTCTCTGGCCTCCCTCAAAAACTACTAACATCTTGACATGTTTCCCAAAAGCTTTCTCCCTTGAAAAAAATACACAGCGGGTAGATGGACGGGTGAGCGGTCACCAGTTCTATGAGATGCCTAATGAGATAACGCTTAAAGTTAATTCCACTTGTTGTAGCCAATGGTAAGAAGGACTGTCTCAGATGCTTGTTCTGCCACTGCCCTATTTCCGGAAGTCCAGGAAGGGCCATTTACACATACCCTACACACCTTCACTCTGTCGACTTATCCCGGGTCAAGATACGCACAATACACAGGTGCTCAGATTTTAGCAATTTGCTCTAGCACTTGATCCAGTCCTGCCGTCTGTGCTGCACACGCCTTCTTAGAAAAGAGCGATGCAGAAGGTTGGCTGGAGAGAGACTGCGCGCTGTGGATCAAGGCTCTTGGCTTTGGAGGTGTCGTCACTCAAAAACATCATTCTATCCCAACAATCATGGTGGAGAGCCACTCAGACCTGAGCGCCCCACCCTTGGGCAAGTGCTGGTGCCTGAAGGCTCCCAGGGCCAGGCCCCAAAGGAGCACCGTGCCACTGGAGTGTCTCATCCTGTCGGCCTGGGCACCCCTTGATAAAGGAAGTAAGTCCCATTACTTCAACGCCGCAGCTAGAAACCCCGACATCAGACCCCCCATGTTCTGAACAAGCTCAATCCAGGAATCTCTGCAAAAACCCAGGTTTGAAGAGCAAGCGAAGGACAATGCGTTTATTTCTTTGTAAGGATGCTCACCACCACGCTTGAATATAAAGCCAGGTACCAACTAGCATTTTCTGACTGTAAATTTACTAGTGGCACCATTTACCAAGTGGTAGCAAGGAGGACCTTGAAGGACAACTTCCACGTATGGAGCACTTCGCGCAGGACAGGCATTTCCACGCAATTCACATCTTCAGATTTAAATGCATCACATCTTCATAGGCGAGAAAATGGATGTTTGGTAGCATTCAAGAGGACCAGCACCGAGTACGCCGGGCAGCCGGGATTCAACTACGACCCTCCCTAGACTTGGTCTGTGGACTCATTTCCACACTGCTAAGGCTCCTGTTATGGACAGCAGAGTAAGTACTTACCGTCCACTGATATAAACTAGGGACAAGAGCCAGTCTCTGAAGGTACATACAACAACGCAACATGATCCCCTGCTGGCTCACAACCCTAACCACGCATTGAAGACTACAGACGTGAGCTTACTACACAAGGCTTGGCTCACACAGCAGGAGCAGAAGCCTCTGTACAGGCAGATTCAGATGGAAGACCCACACCACCCAGCTCCCCCAGGAACCCTCAGCCAGGCTCCCCTGCCACTCCATGGCCCATCTCCCCCATTGCTGCAATGACCCTGTTGCCACCAGACACCCCAAACTCCCACTTCTCCTACCCCAGGGGTGGGCTCCACTATTTGGGGAAGAACCCTTGCTAATGCTACTCACACCAACGATTCAATGACATTCTTCAGCAAGATGGTCTATTCAGACAGGGTCTACACGAGGTACACTTCCACGGGCCCAGTCAACCCAATTCAAAGGTTGTTATCCATGTACCAACTAAATGTAATCAATATGGTTGGAGCTAAAGGAATTCCTGACATGGCTCAGAGTTAAGAGCACCCTAATCCAGGGTCCTCCAGAGACTGCCTGCACTAGCTTCCCTTCCGGAGTGATGGAGCTAGGCACAGAGGAGATTAAACGCAAGTAGTCCCCCACTAAGAAAGGTCAGGTCAGCCTCTCAGAGGCCACCAGCTCTCTGAACTGGTTAATTAGCAATCAGCTTGCATTGTATCTGACCAGCCACGGTGACCTACGGTAACAGGGAAAGGGCAGAGGTTTCCAGAGGAGAAAGTGCAGAGGCAGCGCGAAGCCCAGCTGGGGTGGGGATGGGGCTCCAAGAGAATGTTTTAAGAGTGGCAAATTGATAAGATACTAAACTCTTAAGAGACCAGGCAATAAACTCCACAATCTTCCTCAAAGCTTGGAGTGACAGGAGCTGATACAGGCTCCCCAAGCCTCCCGAGCCTCAGCAGGTCCCACTGGGGCATCTCTTGCTCCTCATCCTAAATGAGCAGAGGAGAAACGTTTCCCAGGGAAACAGCTCTTGATTTCACAGCACTGAGAAGATAGGGCAACAACCAGCAAAGCATTTTGCCCAACTCTTAGAAAGCTTGCCATGAGCGAGAGCCTACCACCTTCCAGACAAACCCAAGGTCAAATGACCACTTTAATGTCCAGTAACATCTAGTAGACAGATTTATCTGGAGCAACCACTCTAAGGGGAATCTTTAAAACTAGTATCTATTGAGCTACTATCTACTAAATCCTACCTGGGTCCCAGATGCTACACTTACTACTTTACATACAGTGGCTTCATATGACAAGAGCACAGATCTACTGGTGAAAGTGGGGACTCATTGTTATTACCCCAATTTAGAGAAGAATGGGTTTCCAGGCTTAGAAGCGAAGTCGGATTTAGACACACATATACCTGCCGACTCCAAGACCCTTGCCCTGTATTCTAGGGCCTCAACAAGGGCTGGTTTTGTTTTAGACTTTTATTAGTTCATTGTAATTATACATCATAGTGAGATCCAAAGTGATACATGTTTTGCTTTCTAAAAATGGCCCTGTTTTACTTAATTTTTTTTCTTCCCAAGCACTCTATTTAACCTGAATGAATCTGCATGCACTTTAGGGGACAGTCACATGGGAATGAACAATATCATTTCCCTCTTCCGGGTCCTCTACTCTGCTTTATAGTCCTGCCTGGAAAGGTTGATGTGGTACAGTAAAGCCACCCCAGCATCGAAGCTAAGTGGTACCTGATAGTGTAAATACGAGGGTCCATGGAGCAATGGAAATCAACTGAACAAAAACACATGCATTCACATACAAACAAGTCTAGAAGAGACAGGAGAAAACACCAACGAGAAGTGAACTGTGTCTTCACAGGATACCAAATATTTCCACAAACCTCCATTAGACTTTTGGATTTACATTCAGACAATTGTTTCCCTGCTCGAAGGCTGCCTGAGAAAACCTTTCGTAAATGTCAATGAATCTCAGCAGACCCACAATCCACTCTGGTCCTTCGGAGACAAGTACAAAGATTAACCAGGAAGCAGAGAATGCACGCCTCCTCCCATCCCGGCTTGCTTTCTATCTGCTTTATCAAAACCCAATTATTTTTCCTGGATATTAACTATAGCATAGTTAAACCTATTTGTCTTATACATTTTCAACATCAACTTGCTTTATCCAGTTAGTTTAAGGCACACTGATACCTTTATTACTACTCTCAGCATACGTGCACTGCTGTTTCTGAAATCCGGTGTGTTTGGAACACAAACGCTTGTGCCCCTTATAGATATTCTAAGAGCCCTGTGCTCATCTGCAATGGGGTAGACACTGAATTGGCCACCAGGGGGCAGTAAAGAGCAACAGGCACCAGGACCAATAATGAAATTATGGGTATTTTTCTCAATGGTTACAAACCGGACAGCACCACACAGTCATATGGCGCTTTGCTGCATCTAGGATATAAGAGTGGGTTTAACCATAGATACACCGACAACACACACACACTCACACCTTGCTTTAAAAAGTATAAAATGCAATACATATTGTGGGACTTGAACATCATCATTCATTATTCATTTATTTTTTGGTGGTACCAGGGATTGAACCCAGGGGCATTCTACCTATAAATGCATTCCTCCCCATGATGTTTGAACAGAAAGAAACCCTAGGGAAACAGCGTAACTTATCTGTGTTGCATGGCGACACCCCCCCCCCAGCCAAATTAAGTAACTACACAGAGCAAAGATGCTGGATGTGATGGCATCAACCACGATACCATCAGCCACCGCTCCGCGTCAGGCCTAGCTCTGAGCATCCTTCCCGTCAATCTTCACAGCAGCCCCGCAGCGTAGTTCCTGGGAACTTCTACTAGAGAGCCCTGAAGTTCAGAAGCAGCCACGTCCAGACCCTCTGCACCTGGCCCTCCCCTGTGGCCATCCAAGTCCCTTCCGGACGATGGCTCGCTTCCAGGGACCCAGGGAAGCAGGAACAGGCTTGAGAGGGTCCACTTGTTTTCATTCTCTCGGCTCCCCGACACCAAGCCCTCCCTCTGACACCAGCACCTCCTTATCTTCTTGGCTCCTATGAGGGAGGTGTTCTTTCCGCACTCTGCCCTGGCCCCTGGCTCCCAGCTCCCTGCCTCTGGATTCAGAGGACCACTGGCGCAATGTCAACACTCCCTTCTCTCCCAGTGCTCCAGGCACTTCGGCGTCAACATCTCGAGATGTTGGACTCCTGTGCGTGGTTAGCACGACCTCCTCACACTGCGGGGGCGAAGGAGACGAGATTCTGAGCGCTGCCATGACCTCATTTCTGTAGCTAAGCAGCCACAGTGGCAGCGGAAAAACAAAACGATTTTAGACATCTTTTTATGCAAACTATAAACGATTTCTTTTCATATCCACATTCTTACCAGTTCCTCCCTGATGAGCATGCGAATACTCATTTTTAAGAAAACAGGTCGTTCCATAGTTTCAGTACTTAGCACTATCACCATGAATCAAGAATTATCCCCAAATATAGGTTAATCACATTATCACATGCGCAAATTGAGAGTCACATACCCAAACATCATTTAGTAGAAAGGAATGTCTCATTCTCAATTTCTGGTCTAGGGGGGAAAAATGGATTTCTAAGCGAACAGAAAAACATTAATTATGTAACTATGCAAAATGCCTCGGGAAAAATTAGCAAACAATGTAATCCAATTAGTTTTTTAAAGTGTTCTAAATGCAGCTGAGTTTTAACAGTGATTTGTCCATAATCAAATTGTCACTAACATCTTAATACCGATAACTGTGAATGGATATAAAATACCAAACAGTCAACATTTGGGATAATTTCTGGCTGGTGTTTTTGACGTGTGCATGGGTATTGTTCACTTGGCGGAAGTATGCCCCTCCCCTCTGTACTCTGAGACTACTTTTCAAAAATAGGCTGATTCTTGATACACGAAGGTAGCTTCAAAAGATGTCAAAGACACCTAAAAATAAAAACTTGGCATCATCCCAGAAATCCCCCCGCAGCGGCTATTGTCTAATTTCAAAGTCTCACTGTCTCTACGAGAGTGAACATCTGGTGTCAATGAAAACACCTGGGATGTGTGAACACTAAACACAAAATTAATGGGCCACATACATAGAATTGAGCTGTCAAAAACCAGAACATTAAGAATATGTTTGTAAACCAGGCACGGTGGCCCATGCCTATAATCCTGGTAACTTGGGAGGCTGAGACAGGGGGATCACCAGTTCAAGGCCAGCCTCAGCAACTCAGCAAGCTCCTGTTTCAAAATAAAAAATAAGGGCTGAGGGTGTAGCACAGAGGTAGAATGCCTCCGAGTTTAATCCCCAATACCCAAAACACACACACACACACACACACTTTTATGCATGTATGTATGTTTGTGCTAAAAACTAGAGTCCTCAGTTTGTGTTAAGGAGGCATCCAGTGAGATATATAGCCCAGTGATTCCCACTTCCAACCTCAAAAGGAAGTTGGGGTTATCCTGAGATCTCTGGCAGGACTGGGATCTAATTCCCCCTGTTCCCTGGCCTGTTGGAGGATCAAGAGGAAGCCGACAGTGGGTTTGCCTCCGGCTTCCAAGAGACGTGATGGAGCCCACAGGTGTAAAGTGGGTATTCGAGAGTCTACTAACCCATCTACAGACCCACTGTCCTCGGAAACAGGTGATAAATCGTCCCTCACTCTCCCAAGTCAGGGGGTTACCCAGAGAAAGGAGGGGGAGACATGGGCGTTAGTGCCCGGCCTCGGTGCACTCGTGTGTCAGACGGGTGGCTGGGACCCACCGCAGATTCAAGGAGGGCAACCGAGGAGGGCAGCTGCCCACGGAGGCCACATCTCTGCGACGCATCTCACGAGCCCAGAGGACGCAGAGCAGGTCCGGTTCCAGACCTTCTGTTGCTATAGTTGCGGGTTTTATCTGTATATTTGGGGTTTTTATTTTTTCCCTTTTTGTTGTATTGGTACTGGGGATTGAACCCAGGGGCATTCTACCTCTGAGTTACACCCCAGTCCTATGTTTTGCTTTGAAACAGGGCCTCGCTATATTGCTGAGGGTCCTGTTAAGTTGCTGAGGCTGGCCTCAAACTTGTGATCCGCCTGTCTCAGCTTCCCAAGTACTGAGATCACAGGTGTGCCTATTTGTGGGCTCTTTAAAGGATTTAATAAGAAAGGAAACAGGATGGAGGAAATCTTTTAAAAACAAACTTTTTTTTTAAGGCACGGGACTGGTTCTTGCATGTGAACGTGCCAGGCATTACTCAGGATTTGTCCCTTATTCCCATGAACATCAGCTACTCGTCCCCAAGTTCATTACTCATTGTGCTTCGTGACAGTACATCTTCGAGGATCTCAAAACACCAGCTAGTGAGCAGCACTGAGCCCTGCTCCACATGCACGTAGAACAGGAGGAGAGAGACCTGGGAACGGGTGCTGTGCTGAGCTGCCCAAAACAGCTCTGGGTCTCCATCAGCCACGTTCCTCCCTGTATTTGTGATATTCTCAATTTTATTAGGATACCCCTAGCTTTCTGCACATATAAAGCAACATAAGCTTATCAATTTATCTATTTCAAAAGAATATTGAGCCAATTCAAAATTTATAGTTAACACCAATTACATTGATTTGACATCTCAATAGAGGAGGAATATAAGAATCAGGAGTAGGTCCACTTGAGATGGTTCCTCCAACAGGGCAAAAACTTTAGTTTTTTGGCAAATAAGACAAATAAAAGGAATAGGGGCCACCCAATTATTTTTTGCCAAGGGAAAGTATAACCCACTGGCCCCAGAGACAAACTTTCTCCTGGAAATAAATTCGGACAGTGCTGTGTATCTCTGCAGAAGTAGGCATGGGCCTCTTCAAAGGTCCCCGCCCATAATATGGAAGCCATATTCAACTCTCACATCGCAGAGTCTAAGAGAACTGTGGGAAGGCCACAGATGACAGAGCGGTCCCTTGAGGTCACCGCAGGATGGCACAGTCAAGTAGAAGCCCTTACTCCCAAGGGTGAGCCTGGGCTTCACCAGACCTGGGTCTTGGGTGACCTCCTGGCCAAACTCCAACACCCTGGGATCCACATAGACTCGCACTCGCACATCCTCCCTCTGCATGGAGGCTATGCCATCAAGCCAGGCCTAACAAAGACTGATGCCCGAGTCCAGGGCTGCCCCCATCTACAGAGTTGTCTACACCACCTTCCCGGGATGGTTCTTGGAGACAATTCACTCTTGTCTGAGGCTTTTCCTCACTTCTGGGATATTATTTATTTTGTGACACTGGGGATTGAGCCCAGGGGCATTCTACCTCTGAGCTACACCCCCAGCCCTATTTTTTATTCTTTATTTTGAAACAGGGTCTCATTAAGTTGCGGAGGCCTTACTAAGTAGCTGAGGCTGGCTGCGAACCTGTGATCCTCCTGTCTCAGTCTCCCAAGTACTGGGATTACAAGCGTGCGCCACCACACCCAGCTCACCTCTGGGATATTAAAAGAAGAAAGCAGAAGTTCGGTGAGACAGTCAAAAGGTTGTGGATGACTGATTCTATGGCATCCTTCCAATGAAGAACTCAGCCAGTCTGTGGCTTGCCACATCCCGTTCCCCGCTCCTCATGCACAAGTCCCCCCAGGCCCAGCTCTTCTTTCCCTTGGAATGTTTTATTTCCCGATCTACTAGATTCATCAAATCTAATGCTACCATCCAAGGCAAGTCTACTCCCCAAAACAAGAACACTTGGCCCGTTAAACAAAGGTACTTCCTCAATGACAGAACGCATCCTCATTTCAGAAGTGCAAAATAAAAAGAAGGGAAAGGACTTGAGGGACGTCTCAGAATCTATAAACTCTTCCTTTGCCGTCTAGGAAGCTTCCTTCCCACCCACACCACCCTGGGCTCCTTTCCTCTGTCTTCCCATGACCACCACGTACTGTCTTCACACCTGTTTGAAAGCTCCATGACATGGGTCACTTCCCCTAAAAACAGATGTTGGCGACGATGACAAAAAATACCCAGACCGTAAGCAAAAAGGCAAACCGTGGACACTTGCTAAGTGAATTTGTGAACAATTATACTGAATGCATTCCTCTGCTTCCACCAGGGACAGAAGAAAATCTGCATTCCACACGAGTCTCACTAGCAGAGCAACGACCCGTCTTGGATGGACAGCTCACAGACACACCTACGCTACATCCGATATATCTCCAGGAGTGCCCTATTTGTACCAATATCAAAGGTCACTTTGGTAACGGTCAGCAGCCACCCTCATCTGGTGTTTTCAACAAGAACGTTCGATTCCACTCATCATCTGGAAGTCGAAAGGAAACCTAGAACCTCTTCAAATGCATTTCTACAGGAAAGAAAGCAAACGCTTTGCCTGAGCAGAAGCATGGTATCCTTGCACCTCCACGTGTAAACCAGGACTTGGGACACAATGTAAAGATGCTGGAAGATTTCGTACCCAGCATGCTTTGGTGCT
Organism: Glis glis; assembly: GCA_004027185.1. NCBI lineage: Eukaryota > Metazoa > Chordata > Mammalia > Rodentia > Gliridae > Glis > Glis glis. Next base: position 16,665 of record PVJS01020210.1, read on the forward strand.
ATGGGTCGGGTTGGAGGAATAGCAACACCAACATTCACCTTCATGTCTCTCTAATGCCTAAGAGATCCCCGGTTGACAAATCAAGGTCAACACAGTCTTATTTAGGTGTAGGGCGAGGGAGGGTTGGGCCCCAATGCAAAAGGCCACTGTTGGCTATAGTCTCAAATTTGATCTTTGCCCCTTCTTTGTTACCACTATGTTCTGAGCGTCTAGCAATGTCGCATGCTAGTGTCCCCCCTCCCTGCCTGATAAACTCTTCACAATGAGCAGAGGTTGTCGATTTACCAACTGAAACCCAATGTTCTGACTCACAGGCAGCTCCACCCTCTGCCCTGAGCAAGGTGAGTTTGTAGCACCCATGTTACTTGACAGCTAGCATTTCTTTGAGAACTGAGTTTGGGGGAAAAAGTTCACGTTGAATCAGTAACATAGGAATATACAGATAGGGTGACTGCTAAGGACCCAGCATCTGTGGCCCCCATGACTCATGTGTTGAAATCCCCACCTTCCAGGTGATGTTAGTAAGTAGTGAAGCCTTTTAGAGGTGAACAGGTCCTGAGGGTATAGACCCCATGAATGGGATTAATGTCCTAAAAGGAATCCCAGTGAGCTCCATGCGTCCCTTTCCACCACAGGAGGATATGGTGAGAAGTCGCCCCACTGTAACCAGGAAGAGGCAACCTCACCATGCTGGCACTCGATTGCAGACTTCCATCGTCCAGACCTGAGTAATAAACTCCTGTTGTTTATCGGGGACCCCATCAATGGTGCTTTGCTACAGCAGCCTGAGCAGACAGAGACGACGACTTTGTGCTATAGATGAACGTGCTTACTCTTGCAGAGACCTCCAACAGAACTACTTTGGTTTCAAGCCCCCCAGGGCTGCAATAATGTTGATAAACTCTCAGTTTCTCTACCTGCTCCTCATCTACCTACCCTTTAAGCAAGCAGCTACCGGGATGAAAGGAAAGGAAGAGACCATTTTAGACCAACCTGCTCTAAGTTTGTGTAAAGACTATTATTTTGCCCACTTCAGCCATCATTCTATTGCAATACCTAAACTGGGTCTGAAGACAAATGCCCAGGTTCTGCACATGGAACTACTTAGGAAATTTGCAAGCTGTTCATCCAGTATCCATGTCCCTTCTGTTTCGCTAATAATCTGCCAATGTTTCTTCAATATTCATCCTCCCGCTGCAGCCCGAAGACTTCCAATCCCAGCCAGTCAGGGTGAGCCACTGCCATTGCAACAGGCTCAGGTAACCCAGGACCAAGCACTCAGCGCCTGATATTCTCTTGGCCACGAGGTCTGGCATGGCCCACTGACTGGTGCTAAGCCCACCTCTCCAGCCTACCCGCTGGGTCCTGGGAGGGACACTAGAGGAAGGGGCTCCTGTCAACTCACTCACACTTGAACTGCTGACTCTAGGAGCCCCCCATTGGATGGATGACCGAAAGCAAGAGCCCCAGGGCCAGATGTCACACTGAGTCACAAACCAGGGTCAAACCCAAGCCTGCACCAGTTCTGAACTCTCCAGCATCACAGATACACTTGCTCAATCACTTGGTCATCCACTGGGTATTTCCCAAGAGCTGGCCCTGATGTAGGCATCAGGAATAGGGCAATCAAATAGGGCCTCCGCTCTAAAGGGAAGACCCAACAGATACACCTGCCTGCCTATCACTGCCCAGCATCACAAGTCTCCCTCCCAAGAGATCCAGTTTGCCGGGCGTGGTGGCGCACGCTTGTAATCCCAGTACTTTGGGAGGCAGAGACCAGAGGATCCAGGTTCGCGGCCAGACTCAGCTCTCTCTCTCTCTCTCTCTCTACTTAGTGAGGCCCTCCACAACTTTGTGAGACTCGGTTTCAAAATAAAGTATAAAAATAGGGCCGGGGATGTAGCGCGGAGGTAGATCACCCCTGGGTTCAATCCCCGGTACCACCAAAAAAAAAAAAAAAACCCAAGAGATCCAGTTTTAGACAGGGCCACGCACGGCCGTTCCAAAGGACTGAATGAGTCACCTTTCTGTGAAAGTTGGTTTGCGTGAGGACTTAATACTCCCCGGAAATCTAACCCTCTCAAAAATGTGACCAAGAGTTCCTTCAGCACAGTAACTGGCTCTCATCCGTCCTTAACATTCTTTTCTTGCATACCTGGTTACGAGTGGATGCTGTACATGCATGCATAAGGGCAATTTAGGAAAAAAGATTCCAGGTCTCCTCTTTACTGCCGCTTGACACCACTGCAGAGGAAAGAGGGCAAATGCTGATGCTAAGAGACCTTCAGCCACCAAACGGCTGAGAGTAATGAGGTGCCTTTTAATATTTGCTTCATTGAAAAATGCCTTGTTCCAGTCTTGGTGTTTTACTCAGCCGGCTCACTGCTAGTACCCCAAATACCTGATGACCACAACTTAGAGGAAGGAAGGTTTATTTGCACACCATTTGGGAGATTTCAGAGGTTTCAGTCCACGTTAGGCATGGAGAAGTCTGCAGAGCTCAGGCCATGGCTGTGGGAAGCAGAGAAAGAGAGAGAAAGAGGGGAGGGGAGGGAGAGAAAAAGAGGGGAGGGGAGGGAGAGAAAAAGAGGGGAGGGGAGGGAGGGGGGGGGAGAGAGAGAGAGAGAGAGAGAGAGAATGAACAAGCAGAGGGACTCTGCTCTAAACATCATGGAGGCCAGCGGTGGAGAGAACTGTGGACATGTATACAATCCCCAAGGTCACAACCCTAGTGACCCATCTCCAGTCACTCCCTACCTGCCTACCTTACCTCCCAATAAGACCATTAATCTCTGAATGGATTCATCTACTGAAAATATTAGAACCCTCATAATTCAATGACTTCACCTCTGGATATTTTCTCACTAATACATGAACTTTTCCACGGGACATTCTATATCTAAGTTTTAACACTTGGAGTGTAACATGGAAAAGTCAGAGAGGCACTTCTCCCTAGAATACAAGCTCAGGAATAACAGGGCATGCTAGCCAGCCCCCACTCAGAATCAACTGAAATAGTACTACTAGAAAGAAAAGGTCATGTGACAAAACTTAGAGGGCCGTGTGATATCTCAGTGGGTCGAAAATTTTTTAATCAACATGGGTGGAGTTAATAAGCTGAGACAGTGGACGGTCTCCTTACAGGACCCTCCACTAGCAAAGACTGACAAGTCACGTCACTCTTTGGCTGACCATGCTGGAAATTCCTCTGTCAAAGCTGGAGCTCGGAGATGCGCTGACAAAATCGTCAGAAGCGAAACAGAACTGTCAAATGTGACTTTTAAGTAACAAGAGTTGCGAAAAACTTTAACAAGCATCGTTTCTCTAAGGTGTGCACATAGTTGCAGAAAATTACTATAGATTATTTTAAGATGAAGAAGGGGGGAATGAGTTTCAATGACTTCAGGATCACCAAATAATGTTCCCCACACCCACAGTGGCTTTTTGAGAGCAAGGATTCTTAGCTAAAGATGCACAACCCAATTTAAAGAGTTTTTTTTTCTACAGGAGAATACAACTACTCTCTCCAGGAATTGTTATTAGCATAACTGAACCATGCACCCAGGGGCCCTGACATCCCCTCCCGCACCGGACCATCTGTGCACTATCTCCAGCCAAGTTCCTCCCTCCCCCTGCACCTTCTCCCTGTGGTCTACCAACCTTGGTGATCTTTCTCTTCTGCTACGATCTATTAGTTTCTCAACCTTCAATTTGGAGCAAGAAGAACACTGGAATACTACAAACCCTTTAGCTTTTTAAAGTTTTCAGATAACAGAGCACTAATTCTACCTCCACGATGTAATATATATGCATATTAAAACACATGCATATATATTACATGCAATATATAATTTAATCAATATTTACTCACAGGGCATGCGCTGTTAACAACTGTGATAATACTTGAAGCCAAGTTTTTAATTCAGTGAATCTAAACATTCCAAATTTAAGCCCCCTGATACCTATTAACAAAATGGCAATACTATAATGGATATTAAATAAATCCAGAAAAGTGTTTAATAACAAAGCCTCAACTATTTTCACAAAGGCAATGTATGGATTTGTCCACAAATGTTTCAACTTCAGCATTTTCAGAAATATGTCACCCAAATGCCCTGCTCAATTTATTTTTTAACTACAAGTAAATAAATGTTCACGTATGACTTTCCAGTTAGCAAAAACATTAGCGCTTAAAATCAGCGACTGTGATTCCAGGCTCTGCGGAATGGTGTTTAATTACTTACAGACCAATCTGGTCAGCGTACCCCATAATGAAACTGGACCCGAATGCAACCCATCCCTTCACTTAAGCAAAGGCTTGTTGAACACAGGGACTTTACAAATAGCCTTTTGTTTCTAAGATGGCCCTGAAACAGGAGCCACCCCAGTCAGGACCTGTACTGTTCTCATTGCCCGATTAGCAGATCCTGGGGCCTACAAATGGAAAAATCCCTTAAAATAAAAACTGGTTAAAAACTTATCCCTGACACCCTGAGCTAAGGGGTGAGCAGTCTAATTTCATCCCTGCCATGCCTGATCTCATGCCTGGTCACAACTCCGCTGTTCCCTGGCTGTGTGACCACACAAGTCAGCTCACCTGTAAGATGAGAAGCCAGGATAAGAGGATCCGGCAGTCCTGCCAGCATTCAAGCTCACTGATACTGTGATTAACTTCTTAGTGAATTAGTTAACGCTCAGGCTGAAAGTGTACATCATTCAGACGTGGGTGTTTTAATGGGGAAAGGCTGGACAAAGGACAACACAAGCTATGTCCCTCGCATACACACATTTCATCCGGCTAGCGCTATGATTTTGTTTTCCTTTGAAAGAGACTCATTTTTACAGTCGTTTTATATTCATTGCAAAATTTAGTTGAAAATACAGAGATCGCCTAGATACCTCCCGGCCCTGCACTTGCCCAGTCTCCCCCACTGTCAACATCCCAGACCAGAATGAATGTTTGTTACCGTGATGAACCTATGGTGAACATCATTACCACCCGAAGTCCGCTGGTTCCGCGAAGTTTCGCTCTGTACACTCCAAGGGTTTGAGTGAACGTATAATGACATACATCCACCAGTACGGTATCATACAGAAGAGTTCTGCTGCCCTAAAAAGGCTCCTGCTCTCAAGGTTGTGTCTGTGTGTATTGGACTTAAAAGGAGAAGGGAACGCAGAATTTCTGCAACTCTATATAACAAAGAGTTACTTGAAGTAGAATTATCTGGGGCTCTGTCAAAATACTGAGAAAGTGCTGGGGAATATGGAACATGCAGCTCCCTGCGGCCCCTGTTGTCAGCACCAACACCCAGCTGCTTTGTGTCTATTTGCAAAGTTCAGAGTGAGGCCAGGCGTGGTGGCGCACACTTGTGATCCCAGTACTTGGGAGGCAGAGACCGGAGGATCCGGGTTCGCGGCCAGCCTCAGCTACTTAGTGAGGCCCTCCGCAACTTCCTGAGACCTGGTTTCAAAATAAAGTATAAAAAGTAGGGCCAGGGTGATCGCCCCTGGGTTCAATCCCCCGTACCGCAAAAAAGAAAAAAAAAAAGTTCAGAGTGGTTCCAGGTTAAGGGAGATATACAACTGTTTATGCTAACCACATAAAAACCTTTTTACTATGTAAGATTATATCAATAAAACAGCATAGAACTCTGCATATGAATTTATCGATAGCTATAGTATAAATAGCTATCAATACATAGTATAAATACATAAAATCCAGGCTCGTATATTTTAATTTTTATTGTGGTACCGGGGATCCATCCCAAGGTCTCGTGCATGCTAGGCAAGTTAAGTGCTCTACCACTGAGCTACACCCGCCAGCCCCAGGTGCATATATTTACGGCAATGCAAAAAAATTATTTCCCTTTCATACAACTGCCCAACAACCCATAAGCAACATTCAACAGCTCTGTGATCATGTTATTTCTCTATCCCATGCCTAATGCTGCCTACTAAGAAAATTAAAAGCCATGAACATTCTTAATACAAATTTAGAAAGAAAAAAAACTAGGTTTATGACATTTTTAGAGATGACATTGTATTCTTGCAGAAAATCGCCTCATGCAATAGGTTTCAAATAAAAGCACCTTCTCTCGTCTCAGGAACCCATCCACTCTCATGGCATTAACTATTTCTACATGGATAATTTCCCAGAGGCTTTTTGCTCGCATTATATCAAAACCTAAACTCTCCCACTGGACTGATGATCATTTTCCACGTTTCACCTCCTTGCTTCTGCATCTTGTAGGCATACCATGTATTCCGGGAGGGGGGCAGAGCCAGCCCCCGAGATGTGGATCCATCCCGCCAGCCCCTGCCCATGTCACCTGGGCACATCATTGTGAGCGAAGGCTGGCCTCAGGGTCTGCCTGATCCAGGTGCAAGCTGGCTCCCAGTGTGGAGCAAGTAACTTCATCGAATCTGTCTCCAAAAACACTAGGTTGAGGATACCTACACACCTCACAGGTTAGAAGCGGGGAAGATGACTATCATGGGGATTGCAGATAATGCCCATCAGCGTGATTGACAGACAGGGGCTCTGAGTAGGAAACAATGCGCTGCTGAGCTGTGCTGCCCGCCCCAAGGTGCTGTGCTGCTCCCAGTGGCCGGTTCTTTGGGGTTCTCTAGCCATCAGCCATCCCTGCCTGGCCCTGATTCGCTAACACCTTATGGGACTTATGTGCGTCCGAACTCGGCTCATAACGACCTCTGCACCATGGTCAGGACAACAGGACCTCCTGTGGCCATCTATCTTCTGAAAATCTACACCCCACCGCGATGGCCCGCAAGATAAGATGACCTCTATAAGAGCGGGACCTGGACTTGTTCCCCTCCCGGGTTCCTGGCATGCTGCTTCGCTGTACACGCCCATCAGCAAGCACTGCTGATTGGCCACCATCACCCAGAAATCATGCCTTGACTCCCTGCCATTGCTTTTTGTATAATTCCTCATCTTTGTACTTCTGGTGTGACTTTGGGGAGAAAAAAAAATACAAAATGAGAGCCAAAAAAATTAGTTTTTTACTCTTCTTCCAACTCACTTCCCTAAAATTCAAATAGCAGTGAGAGTTTGTGGGGAGTGACTTCCACAAGATAGAATCCCGTTACAAGTATTCTACGCGCTATCAACTGACTACATCGACACAAATACAGATACAAACATATCTATAAAAAGCAACGGACAAACAAGATCGAGAACTGCATACCAACGCGGGGCATTGCTGAAACTAGCTTAGGTGTTGACTAACAGACACAAAACGGTGTGTGATGAATACAGACGGTCGGCCTAGAACCACCAATTCATCTTTACAGCAAAAGGAAAGAAGCATAAAGAAATTACATATACTTTCAAAGAAAAAAGGCCACACTAAATAGCAGAATCAACCTTCCCTTTTTTTTTTTTTTTGGTACCGGGGATTGAACCCAGGGGCATTCTACCTCCAAGCTACACCCCCAGCCCTATTTTTTATTTTGAAACAGGGTCTCACTAAGTTGCGGAGGGCCTCACTATGTAGCTGAGGCTGGCCGTGAACCTGTAATCCTCCTGTCTCAGCCTCCCAAGTACCGAGATTACAAGTGTGTACCACCATGCCCAGCTTTCAACTTTCCCTTTTTTTTTAATCTCTCATTCCCACGTTCGCTGTGCCACCTGCAGTAGCTTCTGCCAGGTGTTCACCAAAATCTCTTGTCCCCATTTTCCAAAGTGTGTGGCTGCACTTTATTCCTAATTAAGGTGAGTGATGGCCACTCTGGCCCCAAGCCCCCTGTTCAGCCACACCTTCCTCTTCCCACCAGCTGCCACACAGCCGCCCCACCCCAATCTTAGGAAGGATGGCCACGCCCTGCTCTTGGGAATACAGGACAGTGATCCGGAGGGAACCTGAATCCCTGGATGACATTCTAGAGCAGAGTCACAGTCTAGAACATCCCCCCCTCGAACTGTTATAGAACAGAGAAAAACCATCTTGATTCTCTAAACGATACTGTAGCCTCCTGGTTGCAGCAGCCCCACTCTGCCCTAATTTACCAGCTGTTGAAGCCTATGTTTAACAGTGCTGTCATTAAGAATACATTAAAGCACTCATGCACCTAAAATTTTTTGCCATATTAACAATCTATTGCTCACATTCGTGTTTTTAACATCAAACCACTGTAGCTAATATTTGGGATTTAAGTAATACATGGCCGTTTCCTCGAAGATACGCTTTGCCCATTTATTGCACAACTATCTTTGGGTCAGGAGGTGCCGCATGGATTCACACTGGATACCAACACCCTGGCACGGATGTGCTGGCAGCTTTTGTGGTACACGGAGGGTGGGTTACACAGGATGCTCTCTCAGCTGAACATAGCTCCTACAGTGCTCCCCCCAGGAGAACCTAGTGTAACTCCATGGCATGCACACGAATCCACAAAAGGCCACTTGTATACCCAGGCGCTCCAAAGGCCCTGCTACACTGAGGCCCAACAATGGTGGGATAGGGCGAGAAAAAAAATTAAGCAGCACTTCGTTGTACTTGACATATGGATGAACTTAGTAAATGTTCTCATTTTTAAATATACAGCCTAGTTAATAAAATGAAACTTGGAAAAAAAGCTCTCTGCTGCAAACAGGTATGTGTGAAAGGCCCTCTATGTGATTCAGATCCACACTGTGCCCATGTCCAGGCAGAAGCCGCTCCACAAGGCTCGTGTCGCTGCCTATCTTCCTCCATTTCCCATATGAAACCTAATCAAGAGTCAACGCAGATGAGAATGCTCGGGACGCTTCTGGAACATGCAGGTGTGAATGGCCACACCTACATCTTCATGAAGCCGAGGCTGCAACCCTCATCTGAGCGAGGGTGTGCACTATATACTGGCACCCTAAAATCTGCCAGTCAAATTACATTCATGACTCTCTGGAAGCAGGGCAATTCCAGAAACTGAACTCTGCTCACTGGGAGCATCGTGCTGTAAGCATCGTACACGGGGGTATGGAAAGCTGCACTGTACGGGGAGGAAGCATCTTAGGGAGCATTCACACCTGGCCCCACACCTCTCCTTCCACCTCGGAAGGACACACCCACCTATAAGCGTGCAACACATGGAGTAGTTATTTACATCCAATGTTATTTAAATGTTTGATTTCTTGAGATTTGTAATTCCAACCTACAGTTCTAAGTGTTGACACCTTCATAGAAGGAGACTGAGTCCTCCGAGCACGCTGTGTGTATCTGAGTCCAGTCACTATCGAAAGGAAACAACGTGCTCATTGCTTATGCATCTGCTGTTTGTTTCCTTTGGAGGTTTGTCCCTAAAAGACACAAAAGCTGTTTCTCAAAATAACCTATTTCACTGATGCCTAGGCGTAAGTAGCTGAGGACATACCCCAAAAGCAAGGTAGTAGGGAAAGAAGGGAAAACAGAATAGTGTAAACATTGATTAAAAGGAAAAGGATCGCAACTGTACTGGGGTGGGAAGATCCTCAAGAGTCAGTATTGGGTTCAGTTGTCTCTTCTATTAACTAGTTACAGCCTGAAGCAACTCAACCTCTAAAGTGACATCTTTTTATTTTTTTCTCAGTACTGGGGATTGAACCCAGGGGCATTCTACTACCTCCAAGCTACACCCCCAGCCCTTTTTGGCTTTTATTTATTTTTATTTATTTTTTGCAGTACTGGAACCCAGGGGCATTCTACCTCCAAGCTATACCCCTAGCCCTTTTTGGTTTTTATTTTTATTTATTTTTTGTGGTACTGGGGATTGAACCCAGGAGCATTCTACCTCCAAGCTATACCCCCAGCCCTATTTTGTATTCTTTATTTTGGAACAGGGTCTCACTAAGTTGCAGAGGGCCTCACTAAGTAGCTGAGGCTAGCCGTGAACCCGTCCTCCGATCTCAGCCTCCCCAGTACTGGGATTACAAGTGTGCGCCACCACACCCGGCCTAAAGGGGCATCTTTTAAGACTTTGCCGGCAATTAGTTTCCATTGGTAAATTCTCCTTCCCACTATGGAGAAGAAAAGTTTAGCTCCATTCTTTTGCTACAAAGGTCCCAGCTCACCGCCGCAGAGCTGGCTGCCGTTCTCTGGATGCCCTTCCCCATTCCACAGACTCTTGAGCCTCTACTGATACCAATCACACTCCTTTCTCATCCAAACTGCTAACACACACTAGCAGTTTTCAGTTCTTCCAAGTCATACAGCCACTGCCAGCTGTCCCTGGGGACCTCTGCCCAGCTAAGTGACAGCCTAGAACATTCTTCACTTGCAGTACGTACGTATGTAACTTTATTCCACAGCGAAACTCCGGTTAGAGTTCCCCCGGTTAGATATGCCACGTGACAATAGAATAGAAGGTGTCAGAAATGAACCTGTTTCTCAGATAACAAGTAGAATCTGAGAAGGGCTCCTCCATTCCTTGCTTATTTTCTATCGGCTGGGTTCGAGAGAACCTTCCAGACTCCTGGGGACAAACAGCTCAGCTGGTTAGGAGTCTGGCTTTATTTACAGAAGAATCGCCCAGTGCCCATTCCAGGACTGTTGTTCCTACCAGAACTCGAGGCCAAACAGAGGGGAAAGCACAAGGGAAGGCAGGAAGTGACTCCTAAATTTGCACAAGGCTGACCAGGGCGCTTGACGGGACGGGAGAAACCGGGCATCCACTTGAGCTCAACAGCATGGCCATGACTAAAACTGTCATTAAAAGAAATGACTGTAACTACAAACGTGACGCCATCGGGCATCACGCATGCTGGCAGCTCAGTGCCTCCAGTCTGGGGGAAGCTGCCGTTACCATGGAAACTTCTGTAGCAGTGAGATGAGGCAAGGTAGAGTTTGGAGAAGCCAGTAGACAGCAGAAAGGCCATTTCTACCAGGTAAATTAGACCAGCAGGACCTTGACAATCGCACCTAAGACATTCTTGGTCTGGGGTATGTCTTGGGGAAATTTAGGATGCAACCAGATGCTGTACCCTGTGTGCTCCGGCAACGTTCTGCAACCGAGGTGCTTGGGACGGCAGGCGCCAAGGGTCTCCCGTGCAAGCTGTGCACGGATGCTAAGAAACCACACGTACTGGGAAGTAGAGGCTGACGGGAGAGGATTCCTGGTACCTCGACTATGCAGGCAGGTCTAATTGTGTGTGCATCTGGCCAGCTCCAACAGAAGAGCCATATTTTGTTACAAAATGTAAGGAGTGGGCTTTAGTTATAATTCCCTAAGTTACTTCACAAATTGAGTGGACACTGGGTACCTGCAGACTCCATAATGTTTTGTCGATGACCCATGGTTTTAATCCAAGCGGCAGCTACCCTAAGTATTACATGTCTTTTTCTTTCTTCGTACTGGAGGTTGAAGTGAGAGAGACATTCTACCTCTGAACTACACCCCCAGCCCCTTATTTTTTTATTTTGAAACAGGTTCCTGCTAAGTTGCTGAGGTTGGCCTCGAAATCTGTGATCCTCCTATCTCAGCCTCCCTAGTGCTGGGATTATAGGTGTGCGGCACCACTCCCAGATTACACGTCATTCTTAGTGACACAGTGATGCTTGATCTAAGTGACTACACACCTTTCTTATACCAGAAGGGACCTTGAAGCTACCTAGTACATCTCCCTGCAAAGACAGGAGTCCCCTGGGAAACGTTGACCAAAAGGCAGTCCACCAGCCGTGGTAGGAAGCACCTGCTGATTCCTTGGGTGGACAGATGTCAATCCAATAAAGTTGTAAGCGCTGCCTCCTAAAAGCTGTTCTCCATTTACCCAGACCCATCCTCTGGAGAGACCCATGCTCCCCCAGCTCCAACATCCTCAGCTGTGCTGAGCCATTTCTCATGAGAGCTAGCTTCGAGAGCCTTAAATCATCCAACAGTCTCTGCTAGACAGACCTCCTCTCCCAACACAAAGTCCAGAAAAGGCCCTAGAGTTGGTCCTGGCGGAGGAACGCATAGGCTGGGAACTTCATTTCTACCAGGGAAACCTGAGGCTGTGTTTTCTTATCAGCCAATGAGTCAAAATCGTTATCTAAGTAGGGCAATGTTATCTACATTTGTCCACTTAGAAATGATATTTTTAAACTCAAGATTAGATTTGGCCATGTGAACCTCACTGTATAGATCTTGGCCCACTCTTACAACTTAGACATTTTCTGAATCTCTTTTTGGGGGTACTGGGGATTAAACCCAAGGGCATTCTACCTCCGAGCTATACCCCCAGCCCTTTTCATTTTTTGTTTTTGAAACAGGGTCACTAGGTTGCTAAGGCTCTCCTCGAATCTGCCATCCTCCTGTCTCAGTCTCTCAAATACTGGGATTACCAGCATGCGCCACCATGCCCGGCTTTCTGAATCTTGATTCTATCAATTTAATGTCAGTACCTAAGAAAGGGTCAGAACCAACTCTCCCCTTCAACAAACTCTTAAGGGAAATGCAGGGAAATCTCCTAGCAGTTATGGAGAGGGAGAGATTAAAATGGGTGGTAAAATTAAACATGTATTCAATTCTGATATTAAAATCATAAGCACCGAAATTTTAAGAGGCAATTCACTTTCATAAGCATCCAGCTGCTAGATTAAGTGTAAATACAAAGTTTCCAGATTCCAGAAGGCGGGGCCCCTGGGAACAAGCAGCTATTCAGAGGGTACAGACTTCTAAAGACGTCCAAACCTGTCAATACCATGACGTACTATGCACAACAGAGCCTAACCTTGGGCTAAATTAAAGGTTTCTCACTCTCAAGGAACAAAGTGTTCACGTCCTTCCAAATAGTTTGTTCCTTTAAGTTGCCCAGCCTCCGAAAATACTGTGTCTACTACTGGTTTGTTTAGCAAGCATTCCCTAAGGCAAGAGTACAACAATGGAATCCTACAGCATATCACAAAACACTGGATTACTAAAATCCAAAGAAATTAGGATTTGATACACTCAAAGCATTACAACATTCTAGGAATTAATTCACTATGAACTCACTCTTTTGGTAATCAAACAGGATGAGTAGACCCATCCTACTGACATATTATCAAAGAGGCAACAACCTACCCACTCCCTAAAAGAAAAAGATGGTAAAACCCAGAGACCAGGGCCCAGTGCCATGCTCAGCATGGGCGGCCTGCTGGGTGTGGGAGCTTTGTGCTACAGAACCATGCTTCCCTGACCAGCTGCTCAGAGTCAAGACCATAGGGAGAAGACAAAAGGAGACAGTTAACCGGCAGGAGTTAAGACGACTGGATGTTCAAGTAGGACATCGTGGGCAGTAAGATGCTCCCACCAAGCCCAGCTTTCTAACTGGCATGGGAGTCCATTCTTAGAGGGTACTTACTAACTTACTAAAGGCTCAACTCATCCATGTCCAGTATTCCTCATAGAACAGCAACTTCGCAAGAAGGCAAGCACTTGGTAATAAGGGGCTAGGTTTCTTCTTACCCATCTGTGCATTACTTCTTCCGCATTCTACTGACAGTTACGGTTAGTTTACACTCTGCATTGATCGACTTCTAGACGATAGACTTCTAGAGATTCTGGATGGTACCATGCTGTTTCCAGCTGGCCTCAAACTCTAATTCCTCTATTTCTGTTCACTGGCATTACCATTTAACAGCTCCAGATGAGACATCACAGCCTGGTATCTCTAACACTTCGTGGCTGGGGCCACCTGGATCACACTCAGGTCTTCGAACCTTCCCTATCAAGTATCTGAAGACCACCAGCAGGTTTGCTCAAGGAAGTGCTGGTATTAACTCGGGGAGGGACAGCTTCCTGCACCATGCTTGCTATGGTGGGCTCTACTTGGAATGCAAGCCTTTCATCAAAGTAAGTATTTGTAAATACACGTATGTATATATGTGCCACCATCTCAACATTTCTCTATTCCTCATGTAAATGTCCATCCTAAGACACATGGGCACAGAACATCCTATTAGACGTATGCCATGCCAGTGTCCCAGGGCTGCCACGACCAGCGTCACAGACCGAGTGGCTTGCGCAACAGAAATGTGCTCTCTCAGCTCTGGGGCTCCAAGTCCCTCCGAGCTTCTAGAGGACCCTGCTTGCCTCTGCCAGCAAAGCTCCAGTCTCTGCTCTGTCCTCACGTGGTCTTCTCTTCTGTCTCCCTTTGCTCTTAAAAGGACGGCAGCCACTAGATTCAGATGGCCTTATCTCGAGATCCTACATCCACAAAGACCCTTTTCTCAAGAAGGCCAGCCACAGTACCCCAGGCTAGGATGGGACATATGTTTTGAGAAGACATTGTTTTCTAGACTGGGAATTGAACCCAGGGCATTCTACTTCCAAACTATACCACCAGCCCCTTTTATTTTTTATTCTTTTTACTTATTTTATTAATTTGGTTAAATAATTTTGTTTTGGTGCTGGGGATTGAACCCAGGGACATTCTACCTCTGAGTTATACCCCCAGCCATATGTTATTTATTTGGAAACAGGGTCTAACTTGCAGAGAGCCTCGTTAAGTTGCTGAGGCTGGCTTTGAACCTACAATCCTCCTGTTTCAGCCTCCCAAGCACCAGGATTATAGGTGTGCACCACCACACCCTTCTTTTTTTCAAACAGGGTCTAAGTTGCTGAGGCTGGCCTCCCACCGGCAATTCTCCTGTCTCAGCCTCCCAAGTACTGGGATTACAGGTGTGCGCCACCACGCTGGGCAGGGAAGACATGATTTAATGACAGATGCTGAAACCCACAGCTTAAGGGGTTCAGCATTCTCTAGCGCTCATCTTGGAGCTCCTGTGGAGGTAGAAGCCACGGCGAGAGGGTGCGGAAACAAAGACAGCCATGTGTTATTTTTGGAAGTCGAATCTATGACTCAGTTTTAACTGATTAAGCCTTCCTTCCAGAAAACTGCTTCTCCAGGGGCAGAAAAGAGGACGTGTAAAATCCAAGCAGCGAAGATGAAGAGCCAAAACCATTTCTCGTTCACAAGGTTCTGTTTTGTATCTCCAACCATTTGGAAATGGTTTAAAAATCAGTCGTTAAGAGAACAGGCTTTCATTCTCTGCTGCTCCCAAAAAAGTGTTCTACGTGCCACTAACGTACCACTCGCTTTGTCAAAGACGAACAGAAAATATTGTCTCTCGTTGCAACGCTGCGCCTTAGTTGGACCTCGGTGTCCCATACGACAGGCTCACATCGTCACTGAATGCCCACCAGGCGGCCTGGAGGAACCACGCAGGTCTCAGGTGAACTCCGATGGCCCTTCATCACGTAAGCGGAGGAAAACCGTGGCGGGGTGCGCCAAGAACTCACCCACACCGGACGAACCAAAAAGCGGCAGGAAGGGGGAACCACAGGGACACGCAGCTACCCTGCGCCTCGCTGAACACATCTCCTTCTGCTTTGGGAAGATGTGGGTGTCTGCTCTGGCAGGTAAACTCTTTCCAAAGCACTAGTTTAGCTTTTTATTTATTTTTTAGTACTGGGGGTTGAACCGAAGAGGGTTCTACCTCTGAGCTACACCCCAGCCCTATTTTTAATTTTGAAACAAGGTCTAAGTTGCTCAGGGTCTCACTAAGTTGCTGAGTCTGGCCTGGAACCTATGATCCTCCTGTCTCAGCTTCCCCAATACTGGGATTACAGGCTTGTACCACCATGTCCAGCTCCAAATGCCAATTCATGTCTTTATGCACGTCTTGTTATTATTCTCCAGCCAAACTTAAGAATGTCCCAGTTAAGTCTAGGAACTTCAGATTACCCCAAAATGAATACATGAACACTGCCAGGTTCTTTATTATATCTATGTATTTACATATTAACAAAAGATAATACTTATCAACACTACCAAGTTCTACTGTATTAACACCAGGACTGAGAAATGTGACATTGCAAAAGTACCACATTGCTATTAAATCAATGAAAGTATTAAGACAGAAACCCTTTTAGCGTGCTTTTTAGCTGGGTATAATATTCAGTTGTGAATTACCCAGGTCATTTTTACAACTTTATCTACTTGGGCTGCATGACATTTCTTAACCTTGTTAACCTTTTAATCATTGCTATATTTGATCCCTATATTTCACAGAGTGGAAACCAGTGTTTTTGACTTACTATTTAAGGAGGTTGCAGTATTACGTGTTTAGGAATCTGAAGCTAATTTTTAAAAGGCCTAAAGTATACTTTCAAGAAACCTCTACAGAAAAGGAAAGTTCCAAATAAGCAGGAGGAGTTTGGAACCGTGAGCTTTTTTCTTCCATTTCCCTTTCCTGTCC